>VZTA01003770.1:13138-203140 GCA_013398855.1 Mohoua ochrocephala
TTTTTTTTTTTTTTTAATATAGAAAATAACAAGTAGACATATTTAGTAAAAAGGATTCATCTATAGATTACTGCTCAGTTTTGAGATGAATTAAAGTTATGCTGCATCATAAATTGTGTTGTATTCCTAGACAAGGTGTTTTTAGCAGAACGACACTACTCTTACCTTTCTAATGTACTATTTTCAAAAACTGAGAGTGGATACCTTTTAGACAGAGCTTATCTGGAAATTGAACTTCCAACCCAACTGAAATTATGCCTTGACTTGAAACAAAACCAAGTAAAAAAAGCAGAATTGTCCTTCTCACATAAACTAACTTTGCACACATTTTTAAAATAAACCCCATTAAAAAATTATACTGTAAAGTATTACATAGAATACAAATACATAGCACTAAAGGTCAAAACCAGAACAGAAAGTCAAAAACTTCATTTTCACTTTTTCAGTGTAGGCAGAGTCACCATACTTTTGTGAAATACTGTGATTCCAAGAAAACAATTTTCTGATGGAAAACCATTTGACTGATTAATTCCATTTGCCTTTCTACCCACATCTGAGTCTTTCCCTGGTTTTTAGTGCTAAATCCCCAAATTTGCAATTCAGCATTAGGACCAAATTGGACAAAATATATACCATGATGAATACTGTTCACTACAGAGATTTGCAAAATCACAGTGGTGTCCAAATCAGAAAGCAGTAACTTTGTTTGTACATAAAGACTCAGTAGGTTTATAACTATATTTAATTAACCATCAATAGTGTTTCTTGATGTAAAATATTAGCACAGAGAACTAGAATCACAAAAACTGGTAATTTCACTACACAGTAAACATTTTCCCAACTCTCCAAAGTATATGACTTCTTTGTTTTGTAAATATGTTTACAAGTATATCCAAGTCATACTAAATAGAAATGATTGTAGTATTTGATACTGGGATTGTCCTTTCTTGCATCTGGATTTATGCTTCATAATGATTATCTACTAGACACAGAAATAGTCTTTCTGTAACTCAAAATTTTACTGGAGGCATTTAGAAGAACCTTGCTTTAAAATATAATGATTTTTCATCTTTATTCTCCCCCCTTCAAAAGGTTTCACTGCTCCTGATGTTTAACGTTATGCAAAGACGTGTTTCTGCCAATGAATATCGCCTTATGGTTATGCTTCTGCAAATAACCTGCTGTGAGCTGATAAAAGGATTAATGCAGCCAAAATTCTTAATCTGTGAAATTACAAATTAAATTCTCATATTAAAAATACCACCCTGAGGTATTTTTTGTGGTTTTAATTCCCCTCTGGTGTTCTGCATACATTGTGCTTGTTAATGACTAGGACAAGACTGTCTCTGTTGGCAGCCTGCTGCAGAGTGATAATGTGTAGGCATTTACTTCACTGATAGAACTGGATTTAACCACTGACTGATAAACTAAGTGGCAAGTGGGTAATAAGTCCATATTAACAGAAAAGTACTACTGCAGAATTCAGAATTCAAAATCCTGGCTAGACTAAATCACACAGTCAGAAGGATTGAGATGTCACCACTGCAGAGTGATTTTTGTTTTCCATTTAGTGGAAATAGGATAAATGAACTGGCATTCTTGATGTTTCATTAGTCCTGAAGAAAAGAATCTCTTTGCATCAGTTTCTGCAAAGGCAGACTTTCAACAGCAACCTTAATTTCCACTGAACCTTTAAATTTTCTGCTTATCAAGTACCACAGTCAGCAAACTGAGTGGTGGGTCACCATGGCAGAGGAGGAAACTGGGAATCTTTTTGCAGAGCAAGAACACAGTCTATGACAGTGATGGACAGAAATTATTGGCACTATTTTGATTTTAATGTTCATATTCCACAAATGGGAGAGCGCTCTTCAGAGCAGAGCTGGGAGTAGGGTACTTGGACAGCCAAGCCACAGAAGCAGCTCAAAATGTGACCACTACAGCTGTTGAGGATGGAAAAGATAAACTTTAGGAAGACAAATTTTTCATAGCGACACTGCTGTAAACAGATTCTACTGTGGATGAATATTCAGAAAGAGAGCTTAGTTTTCAGAAGCAAACTTTTAAATCAGCCATAGTTACACACACATGTTCCATTGTTGCATCTCTGAACTTTCTGCCTTGAGGTACTGGATTTAGATCTTTTGCTAATGGATGCATGTTTGAAAACAGAAAAGAACATACAGTGCTGTAATGCAAGCATGCATCTCTTCTCCATATTGAGTTAAAGCAAAATGCTGACTGTTATTCCCTTGTGAAACCTTTTTTTAATAACAGAACCTTCTCTGAATAAAAAATATCATTCATTATACGATTTTTTCCCCTGAACAAATAGTACTGTGCTTTCAACACTGAAAAACAACATGCAGACATATGATATAAATGATTTAAAATTACTAAAAAGATAATTGACAGCATCCACGATGATAGGAACATTTCTGCCAAGTCAACTGAAATGCATTCTGTTTAATAAAAGAAGCAAAGGGATGGATGTAAATAGTGAAAGCATTCTTAGTCAAGGATATCATCTGCCATCCTCTTCGTACACAGTCTAATTCAGCAAATTAACTGATTGTTTACTTTGTGTTTCTCAGACTTCTGAATGCTGAGTCCTTTCTTAGAGGTTACTGTTACAACACACAGAGATTCTGTGAATCAAACACAGCTGGATTTTTATCCCGTGTGCTGCAGCTAGTTAAGAAGTGCCGTATGTTATAAAGTGAAAAGCACTAAATATGTAAATTGCATTTTTCCTTTTGCTTTATGACAATTCAGAGAATTCTATTGGCTCCACACATAATCAAATACAAAGATAGTAGGCTGCAGACTGCAGAGCAGAGATAGCAAAAAAAAAAAAAAAAAAATCCATTTTGTCCTGTGTCAAGCTAACTATGTCATTTCAATCTACACAATTGCAGTCACGTATTTTGTGTGTGGCTGTGTGTGTCCATGAAGCTGTCTGCATGTCAGGGTTAGCATACACATATGCATCTGTCTGAACTGGAATCTTTGTTTTTAATCGATTTGGAGGTGGTTATACTCACTATCAGTTAACTCCCATAGCCGTGGGGGCAGATCACTGAAGTACTCATGGCTCAGAGCTGCCTGTGCTGACAATCTGTTCTTTGGGAAACACTGGAGTAGTTTGGAAGCTAGATCTTCTGCATGGTTCACACAGCTCAGCCTGAAACACAAACAAGAATGTTTTTCTGAAAAACAGTATCATTTTTCTGTTTACTAATTCCCTCTTCAGTCAGCACTGTTGAAACACCAAGCCTTAATAGCCAGGAGCTGTTCAGGAAAGCTGTTCCTCAGGTTAGGGAGTTGATGAATTATTTCTGTATTGATAGCTCAAAATTTATACAAATTTTACAACTACAGAGCATAAAATATACCATATCACAGATGCCCTGCCTAGTATGCTAAAGCATCATGAGCAACAGCATCTTGAAAGCAACTGTTTTGATCCTTCCATTTACATTTTATTGAGCAAACTGACAGACGAAAAATTTACAATGCTGGAAACAAATGCTTATTACCATCTAAATGCACGAAATCCAAGCTTACAATAACAGCAACATTCACACAACTTCGTGAAGTATCAAATTTTAAAATCCAGTGATGCTTAACATGCAACACATGCATCATGTTTCACAAAGACTTTCAGGAAGTCCTGACTTCTTACTTGTTCATATATTCACATGGCAGGGAGTTGACTCTTCATTAAGTGTTAACGCAATGCCAACATTAAATTTAAGTGAGTTATCTTTTCTAAGCTTCCTACAAAAATCTCAGAAAACTTACTGTTTCACTGGGAGCTAAATCCCTGGGAATATTGTGAGAAAATATAATCTAAAAGGAATAGACTTGAAGGGGAGAGAGTAAAATGGTAATCTCAGCAAGATGTGGCCTCGGTCTAGTAACCTATAGCTGCCTCCTAAATTTCCAAATCCACCAAACTTTTTTGTAATATGCAGTCAAAAGAACTCATGCTGAATCTTGTCGACATCATGTTGCTATTATTACTAGGAAACTTCATAAATTCAACCATGCCTTTGCTCAGTAAAGATCTCTCATTGGGTAAATGCTGAAGTCTATAAAAGGTTTTTTTCCATGGACTGGTCTCCTAAAACCACTAGATAGTAGATTGCAGTGCAAAATAACACAGCATTTGAAAAAGATTGTGTTATCCTCTAAAATCAATAATGCTATACAGCATGTTTCATGCAAATATTCATTTTTATCATCTCAAGCTGACTTTCCAGAAAACAAATTCAAGAAGATGGATTAAACAGCATTACTCTTTTATTGGGCTAACATGGCATAATTTATATGAATCAGTATGGGCACAGGTGAAAACTGTCTCTTCAACAAGGAACAGAACAACACTGAAAACACTAAATAAAAAAAATTATTACTACAGTGAGAACTTTAAGTTAACAAACGTCATAGACACAACTTTTTGTCCATGTCCCTACTAGAGTCAGTGTGAAAAATAAAAAAATTAAAAGTCAAAAACATCTCTACTCATTTATATACTGGCATATGTATGATATGCTGATATTTGCAATCATTCAAAAAATATGCCACTGGCTGTCTTTTTAATTTCTAGCAGCTGTATGCTAGACAGAAATTTGAATACTGTGCCTATCTGATCTCTTCTTGAGAACTGGCAGGAGATGTGTCCAGAAATTACCCAGGGATGAATTGCTTAGGAGTGCTGACCTCTTTAAGACATTTATAGCTCATCAGTCATAATCGTCTTGAATTCCCAGGATTAGATTTCAGAATTGCTATTTCAAGTTAAACAGATGCTGAACTCCAGTGTTCCTGATGGGCATATTTTTTTCTGTTTTCATTTTCAGTTTGTGACAAAAGAAAAACATCTTGAATGAGTCATTGCTTCTAAATTACATCACAAATTAAAATAATTCCAGACCATTTAAACTACCAGATTGTTGAAAATGTTCATTAAACTTTTGTGAAAATTACAGATAATTTCATTACAGAACACAGAAAAATACCAAGACAAAAGGTTATTATGAATGAAGAAAAGGAAAAGGAGGGGTAAATATTCAAGGAGAACTGGTATTAATTCTTCCACACATCCAAAATTTCCATGGAATTTGGTGATGGTGACTACATTGAGTCTGTGAGGCCTGTCTTGAGTCCTAACCCCACCTGCACCAATTAATCGTTCAGAGGTTCTGTCAACCCATTTCACCAATGTAATTTTCCCCCACAGAGGTAGCTGCAAGCTTTTTAGGAACTACAGAGAACCTGCTCTGTCTTGAATGAGAACTACTGTTAATTCAGAAAAAGGCAGTCGCTTAAGTAGTGAAATATTACCCTCCAATATAAGAATTACACCATTCCTTAGCTGATCCATACATAGAGTGGAGATGCTAATTAACTAAGGCAAAGCAAAGCAAAAGAAAATAACATTCAAACATTAACAAATTCTGACTTGCAGGTGAAATTATGGATGACATCTGTAGTTCCTCAAACAGAGTGATGCTGACATTTTGACTGCATTAATGGCCACCAGCGTACCTGGCACACTGCTAAGATTTTTTTGCAAAAAATTCTGAATAACTAATATAAATTGAAAGTGTTTTGTATAGGAACAGTCTAGAAAGCCAAAGTCACCTTCCCAGTTTAGACACAAAATAGATACATGTTTACTGAAATCAGTGGAGAAAGCAAAGATAAACATCAAATAATCAGCAGATTATACATTAACATAATATAAATCCAACAAAAATATCTAGGGCTACAAAATAATCACATCAACTAATTAAATAATTATGAATAAAACAGTCATAATTAGAACTGGTTTTATAATTACTAAATAGAAAGAAGGCAATTCATTGCACAGTCTGAAAAAATAGTTCAATCTGCTATAACTGTTAGATTTATCTGCCCTCATCACATTCCAAGTAGTGCTGGGGGTGTGGGGTTGGTGTTAGTTGTTTGTCAGTGCTTTCAAGATTCCAGTTGCTGCATTATTAGTATTATGTTTCCAAGCATTTATAGATTTTAAACTCAGAAGGGACCATAATGATCAAGTGTCACCTCTTGTGTAATACGGGCCAAAGAAGATCACCCAACTCATGGATCAAATCACCACTTTCACCTAGCTCAGCTGTATCTATAAAGGTCTACATTAAAATTCCAATTTTGTTTATGGAGCTTTACGCAGCAATGAAAAAATTCTTCTCCAAAACTCGTGTCTTCTGCAAAAGTCACTTCTGGAAATCAGTGGGCACTGCAAAAAGCACATGCATGTGGGCTCCTAAGGTTGTCAGTATTAAAAACTGATGCCTTAGTGGAATGCATGACTAATTTTGCTGCTTTGTTTAAAGACAAGCTATTCTTTACTTATGAAAAACGTACTGTATGATCATGTATTAAAATTACATCTGCTACATCAGAACTGTATGGAAAACCCCATTTAGTGCATAACCTCTGCGGCTGGAACATCAGAAAGATTGCTTTGTTTCTCTCCTTTTTGGTGTTTTGGGGTTTTTTTTGCCAATAGTCTCTTTAAAATATGCTCCTTAAAACATTAACAATTTGTCTGATTTAAGTTTGAAACCTGATTCCTCAATAGAGACAAAGGCTAAATTTTCTGATGGGGTTCAGTAGTTAAATACCTAATACAGAAGTTAACAAAAAGAGCTGAAGAAAAAAAAAGATTTCATTTTTAAATACACCTCTTTCAGTACGAGACAGGATGGAATGTCATACAATATGGCTTTGTGTCTAAAACATAATAGCATGTTTTGTCTCACAGCAGTTGGGCCATATAGGAACTTGGCATGCATGATATGGCAAGTCTCAATATTCACGCTTCACTTACTGTCACACTAATCACTGAGGAATAGTTACTAGCCATGACAGCATACATACTTTCAGAAAATGTGGTGTACAGCAGAACACAGAGAAACCTTTGGCAATGAGCATTAAATAATATGTAGATATTGTTTTGAGAAATACTGGGACTATTTTTACACACCTACTCTGATGACATTTGTGAAACACATTGATTTTCAATTTAATCCCAAACGCTATAATACAGCATTAGCTCAAGAAAAACAAACGCCATATGAACCTGTCTCACTTGAAACATATATGAATCTGACTAGACTTGAGCAGTCGTAAATCTCATTGGATTATAAGAATTTGATTTAATTTCAGAAAACAGGCTTAAATGTCTTTCTACTGCAGAGGAAGGTCAGTATTTGGTCAAGCAGAACATGACTAAGATCACTGAAGTTTGGTTTAAGCTCTGGAGAAAAAAAAAGTTTGGGGCATGTGCAGTGAACTTCTGAACTTGGGGTGATTTGCTTTTAAATGCAATGAAGAAGGCAGTTCAAATTCACATTAATAATTAAGACAAATGGGCATTAAAACAAATTAAAACAAATGCTGTCTGTATGCTCCTAGCAGCATGAGGTAAATACTTGCCAAAGCAAAAATCATTTACTGTGCACATTTTCCATGTGAAGATATGATTCTTGCAGTGTATCATTAATTCATTTCTTGACCGGCATTTATAGCATGGCCTAGAGGAGTGAGGCACCTAATTCCTTTTGGAAATCTCAGCTGTTTCTTTATTCTAAGCAAACTCCTGCAACCTGAAGTGCTGAAAGACAAAACCACAGTTAACCTGAACAATCACACCATTTAGCAGAGTTTAAAGTTTAATGGTATGAAGAGAACTGACAAATTGGTGTAAATCAGGCAGGCCACATGGCAACAAAAGGGCTCATTTCACAGAGGATGCTCTGGTCCCCTCAACAACGGGGTGGGGGAGAGGGTACCACAGTCCCTGCGGTACCTCACCTCCCAGAGCACTGCCGCAGTGGCTGTATTCCCCATTTTCACCCACGTCTGCTTGAGGACAGCAGTCCTTCCCCCTCGTCCCAGGCTTTAGCCTCTCCTGAGTTCTGTACAAAACCATGTACAGTAGTTAATACTTCCTTTACAAATTCATTGTCTTCTAACCAGCTGGTAGAGAAATGCCCTCATGTGCCTTGATAGTTTATACCTCTGAATACACATGTGATCCTAGTAGCAGCAGCTATGCAAAACAGGAATGAGAGCAGGGCCTACCTGAGCAGCATTTCCCTTTTAGGAACTCCAACAGCCTGTTCTGTTGTTACCACCATGCCGAGAACACCTACCGTCTTCAAAGCCCTGACGTGCCAGCTCCAGTGTGCAGGAGCCGCTTCCCTAACGCGCCCGGTGTGCCTCCACGGAGCTTTTGTAGAGTTTATTTAGCCATCAAGAAACCACCACAACAAGTGAACGCAAGTTTTGATGCGAGGCTTTTAGCTTTTGATACAGATGAAGGCATAAAGCGGTACCTCCAGACAAGAATCTAACAGAGCAAAGATGTTACCATTTTCTCAGTGTTTTACCCAAAGCGTATCGAGGACTAACACTGATGAACAAAGAGAGACAAAACCATTTGAAGGCTCACTGAAGCAGAGTTTTACTTGTTGCTGATCAATCACAGAATACAGAATTTGCTCTACAGTACCATATAGAGGTACTTCAAGCCAAACTATACAGTAAATAATACAATCCAACAAAGCCCCTGTGACGTCACTGTTGGGATTGCACCCCACACCTGCATGGGGATGCCAACAGCAGTCCTGGGTTGTGCACATTCCTTAGAAAAGGCATGTCTCCAAACACCTGATGCCCCTCTTGCTCTTCCCAAATTGAGATGCTGGCAACAGTCTATATTCAGAAACACTGAGCTCTCTACACATGCAGGGTGGGAAAATCCAGTCTCCAGGCTCCCTAGGCCATCACTTTAACTGTACTCTTCTAGCTCAGCACCTGAATAAAAGCAAGATTGCCACACTAGCACAACATCACGCTCTTGGATGAGCTAGGCTGGGACAAAGCCTGCCCTAACGTGGCTATACTGCTCCCAGTGTCTGTCCTTGCTCCGTGCTCCTGTTCAACACTGCACTCCACAGTGTTCAGACCATCATGATTTCCGTGGTGGTGTATGAAACCATCCCTTTGGAAATTTAAAAATTAGTTTGATCCCCTTTATCTATATTACCATATTACAGCATGGGCAGTCTTATCCACCGAAGTACTGAAAAGGTGGTCAAAATATTTATTATTACAATAAAAACCACGACAACCAATGATAAGTATTCACTGATACAGAACAGAGATAAAAATATCAGTGTCAATGTTTGATTCCTTGGCATTGCTGTTAACGTCGAGGTAGCAGAGGTCAGAGCCCCATTTGGAAAGCTGTGGAGGTAAGTTCATGCAGTGCATTCCAGGAAGGTAATAAGAACCCTGGCCTGTCGGAACTAATTCTCACTTGACAGTTGCACAGATGCCATGAGTTGGAAAGCAGCCAAGATGAATAGCATTTCACGAAAAAAGGTGAACGCAACAAATGACAGTTCCAACAACATAGACAACTAGGTTTGCTATTTTAATTAAGAGAGACTTAGCCCTAGGTATACAATGCCATATACAGATTTTTAAAAGAATCTACTGACCCAGCAGGCAAACCAAAATTACAGTTGCAACTCCTGAGCTTCTCAGAACAGAGAATTAAGATGCTTAAACTGCTGGTGAGTCACATCAGGCTTCAGAGACTGAGTTTGGTCACACCTAAGCTAGACAATGAAGTGATCCAACCTCTCAAGGTGATTCACTTTTGACAACAGCCATTATGCTCAATTACAACTTGATCATTTGTATGTGTCATCACTGAATGCAACTCAAGACAAAAACTTAGATATGAGTCTATTTCTCCCTGACTCTTTTGCACTAGATTGGATGTGTTCTAGCGTCTGTTTCAGATGTATTACTGCATCTCTTCAACAAAATGATGCTTGTGATATCCAGCTTGGAAGGATGTTCACTGATGAAGCAGAACATTAACACCATCACAGAACACACCACTTTTAAAAACTGGATTTGGTTGATGTTTAAAGGCTAAGCTTAAAGAGTCAATATGCAACAGACCTAAAAGTATCCTGAGTTTTGTCCTTCTATAGCCTGACATACACCCAGGCTAGCTCTTGCTCTGATGCCTCAGAATAAATATGCTGAGCTACAAAACCTTCCAAAGAAACCCAGCACCAACTATTGAGAGCTCTGGTCAGGAAGATTGCTTATACTGTTCATTGACAATACTGCAGATACTTTTCCTACTTGTTCCTTCCACTTCTGACACAGAGTAAGGTTTACATTTGATGCTTGGCATCTTTTTGCCAGGATAACTTATGCTGGAGCATCAGATGAAGCAAGAAGGATGGAGTCTGCATGGTAGACACTAAAGTGAAGAAAAGCTTATTTAAACAGCAAACATATAATATATGTCCAGTGATAACATACCCTAAGCTATTGAGAATGTGGTTTTCTGTGATATGATCACTTAACTTCCTTAATTCCTAGGAATTCTGAGATTGTGACAGTCCGGGCAACAGGACTGCTGGGTACAGTGCTTTGCTACTGCTTAAAATCAGAAACAACTTATTAAACTAAAAGAAGACTACCTTAAGCAATTCACATTATTTCACTCAGTTTTCAGCAGTTTCTCTTAGATACAGGTATTTCTCAGAAAAAGTATTTCCTAAGAAATTTTAATTAGAACGTGCATTACCATTTTGTCCCAGAAAGAATTTAGCAATTACTTCTTTTTGATTTTACATGCCACCACCAATCAACTATTTTAATTCTTTCAGCATCCCAATTAGGCCAGTATTAGAGATACTAATTATGGAAGACATAGGGCATTACTTACACCACGACAGACCAGTACTGAATATGCCAGATTTATAGTTTACTGGAATAACTTTGTTTGCTGTAAGTGCAATTAATGAAGAAAAACAACACAGTGGTGACATCTAGTCAGAAGCTTTTGATTATTTTGAAATTCTTTAAAGGGCATGAATCTTCTGATCAAGGTGAATGGTTTTTAAAGGCTGTCTTTGTGCACCTCAGCAAGTTGAACAGAATAACCTGGGAAAATAAACAGAGCTAAAAATAATTACTAACACCCCAATCATTTTATGAGCTATTATTTCACCAGAAAATGGAGAAAATATACCTTTAATCCTGAACAAAACTCTTCAAGGTTTATGTTCTCTATAAACCTTTCACTGAGAACTGAAAATATAAGTTAGTAATGCAATAAATGCCCTAACAAATATATCAGATTTTTCACTTAATGCTTTTTACAGGCTTAAACCAAACTGAGTGAAAGAAAATCACCTTTTACAGTCTGACTCTTAAAGGAAGAATGCCTTTCTGTTATGCTTTTTAAAATAAGGCATGGTGAATTTATATCAACTTCAGTGAATCTTGGGGCATGATAAAAGGAAGAAAATATAGCAGTGGAGTTAACATTCCACAGTATTCTTTCTTCACATATTTATTTCCTCACTGGCTGGACATAAGCAAAAAAAAAAAAAAAAAAAAAAAAGGAAAAACCCCCTACCCCCAACATAGAAAAAGCTGAAATAAACCTTTGGCACACAATGCAGTCAAAGCTCTGTGCTTTTTCTCTTCCCACCCTCGACAACCTGAATTGCTTCTCTCCAAATAAATCCATACAAAAGATATTCTGAAGAAAAAGAAAAAAACACCCAAACTCTGAATTTCAGATTTGTCAAGTGGGTGCACCCATTAGGGAAGTAAACAAAGTCTTCCTTATTTTCCCTTATCCAGCTGTCTTTCTGGACCTATTGCCTTTAGAAAACAAACAAAACAAAGACAGAACTAAGTGCTAGTAAATAAACATTAATACTGCTCTATGAATCCCTACCCTCTTGTCTGATATTTTATCATCTTGTGTTTGAGAAGTTTTAATTTCATTCTAATGTAAATAAGAACTGGTCTGTTTGCTCAGTACTTCAACAGGAATTTGCTACAAGGTTTGCAGCATGCAGGCAGTGCCCCAAGAAGGGTGACCTTGCTTTAGTCAGGGAAGCCAAAGATCATTTATCATCGTTAACCTACAAATCTGTCTTGCTGGGGCCTCAGATCCATCAACCACTTGGAAGCAGCTACTTGTCCTGTCCTCCCACCGCTGCCTAAAACACTGGATGGGTCTGATCTTTTCTATTACGGTATACCTCTCAGCTAATAAAATATATTTTCGTGGATATGGAACTAACAGGAGTACTTTGTATTTATTTATACAGCTCATTAAAGGCAGATAGAGATTTGGAGGCAGAGAATGCCCCAAGCCTGGAAAGCTCAGGAAGACAGACCCCAGGCATACGCATGTATTTAACTTTATGCAGATGAGTTGCCGGGCTGAACCCGAGGAGACTGAGCAATTATGTAAAAGCAGGCATCCTGGTCTTTTTGCAACTATACTCCTAAGCTAAGGCACAACAGGGAAATGATGCAGGACTAGTGAGCTCTGAGAGGAGGAGACTGAAATGGTTGTAATGAGAGCATACAGGCAGTATATCCAAGCTATGCAGTCAAGAATACTTTATTGTGTATTATTATGTGTGTATTTAGACAGACTTCCATCACACAGAACTAGCTGCAGCTCCCTGACCCTCAGGCACTTGGTTCAGGGGACGTCACGAGAGAACACAGGATAGGACACCACATTCACATCAGCGCTGCAGCGGAGAAAGCGCCATTCCTTCTCCAGATCCACTCTCCCAATTCAGCACACCACTTTCTCTTTACATGAATGGAGACAGAAACTTTCTAAAGTGAACATTAGGTCCTCTTTGAGCAGGGAGAACCAGTCAGACTGAAAATCCAGTGCCCGACACCAAAGAGACAAATATGCTTGTTAAGGGACGAATATGCTCGTGTTAATGTATGACCTTGATTTGAACTTGAACGGGGGAAAAAAACCCTAGGTTTCCTAGGAAGGAACCACCATGAAAGGAGAAAACAGTGATCTCTCTAGTATGCAGTTTGTAGAAAATGTACCATTATTTCACACAGATTTTTTTTAAAGAGCGAAACATTACATATCCACACATACCTGTATTGAAATGTCGTTTTAGAAAGTTGCTTGAATTTAACACAAGAATTTATGCCTTTTTATCTATAAAGATCTTGGAGGTGACTCACCAAGTCACAAACTCCATCCATTTTAACTATCGGTTACTGAAATACATATATCTTAAGTGCCTGTACTTACATAAGTGTGAGGATGCAGTGCTATCTGACACTCAGAAATTGGCTTGCAGTAGGGAAGAACTCAACCCTGAACTATTTTTGCAAATCCTATCCTCTCAAAGTATCATGAAAGAGAGACAGCTAAGCAGGGAGTTACTGCTATTTAGGCATAAATCAGCATAGATGATTTAAGAACTAAAATCAAAATTGTTATCTATAGTAGTGACCACTGAAGGTCAGATTTCCCAAAGAGCCAGCTATCACTAAAAATTGACTGCCAGCTGAGCTCAGGCCACTTCTAAGAACCCGAAAAAGCAGGTGGATTTTCAAAAGATACTGCATGCACGGAATTGTGGAATCCAAGGACCTCTGGTCATGTGTGCTGTCGGGCAGGTAAATAAGCATTAGGGTCTCATTTCATGGTGCTAAATGAACATTAAGCTTTTGTAAAAGCAGATATTTGAGGCTGACAAGTCCTAGCAGATTCCAAACTGAGAATAAGAAGCCTTGAGTCAAGGACCACAAACAACTGATAAATTCACTATCTGGGCATAAGCCCGTCTGATTCCCAGAAAGGAAAGCAGGAGTCTGCCTGAAGTGTCTAGGGGACAGGAGAAGGCTTAAATATGAGAAAGGGATCACTGACATAAAAGTAGGGAATAGGAGCTTTGTGAAGAAAGAGAAGAAGAGGCAAAATTATGGAGGATTTTGAAAAGGATAAGAGGCTCAAAAATGATGGCGTGAAACAGCCAGTGTTGAGATGAAAATTAAACAATATACACCAAAAAAAATTAATTTACTGGTTGCTTTTTAAATGATCTGAAGAAGGATGTTGATCAGGAGAGGATATGAGAAGCGTATTACGATAATCAAGATCAGAGTGACAAAGTTGGTTGGGGAAGACAAAAAAGCATCTTGGAAAAGCTGGAAAGAAGAAAAAGTAAAATGTATGTATCACTCTGGATGCACAGGATAGGGATATTTCTTATTTTTCCTTTCCTAAGACTTCAGGCCTAAGTGACAAAGAGCACTAGCAGCACAGTGCAAGTAGGAAACGTCACTGGGAATATGCTCAGGTGTGCACAGGAAATAGTAAGGATCTCTCCACTGAAGCTTTATTATTGCTGAATTGAGCAGGGCTAGTGAAAGAGCCTGACTGCTCAGCTACTGAGTGTCCACACTGCCCCTGGATTACCTGGCCCATGTCAGCTAGCACGCTCCAAACGCACTCCTGGACACAGTCCAGGAAACAGCTCACGCCAGGGACCATTCCCAAAAGGCAGCAGGTACAAGTATGCTGCCACAAGCAAGGTACGCCACACATTGCACTAGAAAACACGACTCCTATGGTCTGCAACATGAGTCTTACTCTATTCTGGAAAATTTGATTTAAAAACCTAATGCTGAACAACTCCAAAATAATAACTGCACCTGCAGCTGCACGGGGACCACATAAAGCCCACAGGAGATGCATGCCCAAGTGTTACTTAGCACAGCTGTAGCCAAGGTCTGCCACATGGCCTCGGGGCCAGCAGATAGTCCCTGGCTCTGCTTTAGTTTGCAGTACAGATGTGGGCTGTAGCTGACAGAAAAATGATATTCACAAAACACTATCTGTCAACATCTCAGGAAAATTCATGCCCTCATGGTTGCCGAATAAAGCTTGACTCAAGGGCACTGTAAGGATCAAATATGAAAGAAATAAAAGGAATGTAATAGTATTCTGCAAAAGATATAATGCTGAAGGAAGGCCAATAATGATCCAGAGCATGATTTTTTAACGTCAGGGTGGTGAAATCAGTTTGAGACACACTAACAATACGTAGTAATAAACAGAACTTTAAAACTGCTATAAAATCTAACCGAAGAAGGCAATGCAAAAGCGATGGTCCATTCTTAACATGCAATGATGTTGGAGTGAAAAGCATAAATTTAACCTACTTTTACAAGATTTCCTTAGCATGGACCACGGATATCCAAATATCTGTACCACAGACACCCAAACGGGATCAATCTTTTAAAACCATTCTGTATTCCCAAACAACAGGAACAAAAATGCAAACAACACATTTATGAGAATGTGACAGAAGTAAAAATTTTACTTTTTCAATTTAAATTCTTCACAGTAAGATTCTGAGTTTAGAAATCCAACATGAAAAATTAGGTCCTTTATTCATTTGTGTTTTCAGCCTCCTATTGCAGCAGTGATCATAAAACAAACACAGCTGGCATCTTTATTATTTTATTCACTGAAGGATTTAGCTGGACAAACATCACAAAGATGGTGGCTGTTTCCATTGAATTTATGATCAAATATGCTCCAGCACAAGATCAACTCTGTTACATCAATTATTACGAGATGTGAATAATTTAACAGAAAGTTGTCTGTTTGTAAATCAGATCTTATGGACAGAAATTCAACTGAGGTAGCAGCCAGTGGATGTGCACTGTATTACAGAATTTAAAAGGATGCAGGCTTTTTGTGAATCACATTTAGTGACAAACCTTGTCATTTACATTTTGCTATCTAGTGAGCTGCTAATT
The DNA here is from genome assembly GCA_013398855.1 of Mohoua ochrocephala. Taxonomy (NCBI): domain Eukaryota; kingdom Metazoa; phylum Chordata; class Aves; order Passeriformes; family Acanthizidae; genus Mohoua; species Mohoua ochrocephala. Next base: position 28,829 of record VZTA01003770.1, read on the forward strand.
CAGGTAAACAATTTCAAAATTTTATTTTAAACTTTAATTAAATTAATCTTTATCAGAGGAGAATTTAACTTTACTGATGCTTTTCAAAATTATGGAATATATTTCCCATAAAGGCTTAATTAAAAACAATAGACAACCTACCATCATCACCGTATTTTGGGGTTTTTTTCCATAGATTTTCACCAGAGTCTGTTGTTCAGCCTAATGCCAGGAAAGTTATAATAATTTTAACGCAGAATGTGTGCCTTAGGATATGGGATTGACTCAGTGCCTGAAAGAAAAAGGTCAGTTCCCTTTGGAACCACTTGCCTCTTTGCCCTCCAGCAATGACAGGTGCACCAGCCCTGTGCTGAGGCTCGTTATTCACAGCGTGTTGCTGCAGATACACAATCTAACCCCTCTGTTTCAATGCATCAGCAGGGTGAGAGTGCCCCATCTTCCTATTTTGACATGGGTCAAGCAGGCATTGAACATACATACATGACGACCTGCTTGCAGCCAGCATCTTTCACAAATTCTCAAACAATAGCTTAAAGCTTTCCTAGCTAGGTCATTTAAATAAATCACTAAATTTAAGTATCAAACTGTTTGGCTAGCAAATAACTTAAAGTTATGAAAAAAATCACTGTTTTCACCAGTCTCCTACAATGATGTGTGTTTCTGCATCACTAATTAAAAAAAAAAAAGGAAAACCAGCACGAAAAAGCAAACATTCTTGTTTCTCTGTACTATATGGCAGGCAAGACATCAGAAATCTGAAAGCAGAGACATGAAGCAACACAACCAAAAATGCAGGAAAGGAAGCGATTAAGATTTTCCTGAATGAATTTTGAGAGACAGTCACAGGAGATGCTCATGCATGGCAATACCTGAATACCTGTGATACTGCCACAGAAAAGGCGGTGGTCAAAATTACAATAAAACCCCCACATGAGATCCTCATAAAAGTCAGTAAAATAAGTATTTGCCTAAGGCAAAGATAATTTACAATGTTTATATCACTGCAGAAATCTTAACTATTGTCATAAGTCTCTGGCTGGCAACAAACAGCATGAGTTTTGAGATTGGCTTAAACCATCTGCAGTGGTGACAAAACCCAGGAACATTATTCATATTTTTATACTTATTGCCTGTCTGCACCATATCTCAAAATTATCTACATTTCTGAGACCCTAAGATGAGAATCAAAGGAACTGTTCAGTTAAAGAAAAATCATCTGTAATATAGAACAAACAGCAGAGGATAATATCAAGCCACATAAGCCAAGAGCAGTTGCTTAGCAGTAAGCACTTTTGAATGCCAACCCAGTTCTCAAGTTGCCTATCATTTTCACTCTCCTTTTGGAAAAATCTTGCCTTTAATGGCTACATTCAAATAATGAGAGAGCCAGCAGTAAGGTCTACTTCATTTATATTACTGCCTTCACAGTACGTCTTCAATTCCTTAGACAAATATTTTTAAAACACATCTCAGAGACTCAATTTTGTCAGCAGTGTCATTATCTGGAGAAGAGAGATTTCAGCAGATAAGCCTTAAGTACAGAACTCAAGCAAGAGGGTAGAATTCAGAAAGTGAGGCTATAATGATGCCTGGTGCCTCTGATCAGAAAGTATTAGACTTCAAACCAAGGAATGAACACAGACATTATGGCAACATATGAGTAACAGACTACCAAAAACATAATTCTGAGAAATTAATAAAACATTGGCATGTAGAAATGCATGAGGAGAAAGAACAACTGGAAACATCTGAAGAATTGATCAGAAAGTACTCAAAAACGTTGATGAAGAACATACATTGAAAAAAAAAAATCCTACCTGGAAACACCAAATAAACATGTCTATCTGATATACGTCTCAATATCCTAAGGAATTCTTAAGGAATTAGTGAGGATAGCAAACAAATGTAAGGCATCTTTTAAAAGTCTTTCCAGGAATTCCACACAAGAACAGCTAGTTCTCTTTCCTCATTTCTCTTCATAGGCTTATTACTGTAAATATGTTACTGTAACATTATCTAATCTTGCTCTGCATTCTACAGTATGGTACTAGACTTAAAAAAATATAAATATATGCCCATACTTCCTTCCTGGTTTTCAAATAAGAGAATCTTGGCAAACATTTGTTGGACATTGACACACAATATAGAAGGAAAATACAGACATCAGAAACAAGAGACAAGATGGAAGCAAAATTAGACTTCAGAAGAAATAAGCCAAAATGGCAATCAAAAGAAGAGGTGACTAATGAATAAGATATCAGATTTTTTTTTTTTTAAGTGGACTTAATAATTGGTGGAACAAAACAACAAAAGATAATGTTTGATGCAATTTCTATTAAAAAATCTTGCTCTGTGGACAAACTCCAAAGAGCTGGGATGTGATAACACTATCTCATAGACTGAAAACTGGCAGACAGACCATAAGCAAAGGGTAATGATGAGTGGCAATGTGCTGAGTTGGAAGGGAAGTGTCCAGCTGTGTGCCAGAGGGATTAGCGTTAGTCACAGTTTTATTTAACATCTTTATTAATGACCTGGACTAAGGGATACCCTGCATATTGAATCAACTCTTAGATGACACTAAATGCTGAAATCACCACAAAAGACAAAGACATTAGTACAAAGAAACTAACAGCAGTGCAATATGTGGGCAGAAAATCTAAAAACAAGATAGAGCATAGAACACTATAAACAATTTTTCCACAGAAAAATAACCCCAAATATGGATAGGTCCAGAGCTAATAATGCCAACAAACTCTAGTCCAATGCCAGATACTGAATTAAATGTTGCAGAAAACAACAAAGAACATCCATGTACATTGGGGCTATATTTTCATTGCTGTCATGGGCTGGAAAGGCACAGGGCAGTAACAATGTAATTTTAGTAATGAAGCAGCATAGAGTTATTAGTACTCTAAAACAAAAATTACAAAAGCTTTCGTGGTCCAGTTTAGGAAGCTTATTAGTATTTTTAACTGGGACAAGAGGATGTAACGCAATACCTAAAGCTTAGCAACACAAAAAAAGGGGGAATTTAGAATAAAGCGAAAATAAATGGACTGTCAGGATAAACATTGTATCAATGAAGTCACTTAGGAATTGTCTTCCTCCTAAGTTTTAAAAGGTATATCATTATAGCACTTTGCGGTTGCTCCGATTTGAAAGAAAGATTGGAATATAAATCAGAAAGGATTTTTCAGCTTGGCGAGAGGATAAATGGAGAAACTGCAGAGATCTTTCTCAGCGCTTGGCTTCAATCAGCATCCTGTAATTCCGTGCCACGGCAATCCCCGCAGCGCGCGTGGGCTCGGCCCCGCCGCCCGCAGCTCAGCCCCGCGCCGTGCTACGCGCACAGAAAACAGCGCTAAGAGGGCGCAAGAAAAGGCGCTTAAGTGCGAACGAGCAGCTTCCAGCACCCCGAAATTAATTTAATTTAAACCCCGCTCAGCAGCGAAACAAACAACAAAAGGCGCTGCTGGGCCGCACTCACNAGGAAAAAAAACCCGGAAAACACGACGTGTTTTTTGTTTCCAGTGCAGCAGTATCACTGCAAACCTTCAGGAGGCAGAGGCGGGTTTATATGGCTCTACATTAGAAATACTTCTAAAAAGTATTTTCATTTTGTGTTCAGTTCCCGCCCCTGCTCCCCCAGCGCGATCCGCGGTCGCTCCTGGCCCCAGCGCCCCGGCGATGTGCTCACAGTGCACACAGAGCACACAGCCAGCCCACCTCTGCTCGGTACTGCCCGAAATCCTTATTGCTTCTTGGGTTTATCCATCAGAAAGGTTTCCCCAACGACAACACTAAAGCTTTTTGTTTCTATTGTGCTGGAGAGCTTGAGTATTCCTCCAGTGGTACTACAGACTATGTTACAATGAGCAATGCTGGTGCAGGGACGGGCGGTGAAGGGATAAAAGTGACCATTAGAAGAGTGCTTTTTCTTTAATCAAAACCCAGCTAAGGCAAAGATTTTCTTAAAAACCCAAACAACAGAATCTCAAACCAAAAATGCTTCCCAAGTCTCAGCTCTAGGGAATTCCATAGTCTGTGTCATGCTTGAAACAAAATACAGACTCAAGCTACGTGGACTGGTCTCTATTCACTCACTTGCCTTCTTCTGGAAGTTTTCACTGAATAACAGTCCCAAAATAGGCCAGTTCATCCTGGAATGCAACTTTTAAACACCCTGGCCTCAGAAAGGGAGGTCTCAAGTACAGAGGCCATCTTGTTAAAGGAAGAAATCCTCAGCAGTGGGACTGGCTGTGAGAGTAAAGTGTTATTTATGTAATAAATACAGCCATGTTGGGGAATTACGAAGTAGTAGTCCTATTTATGCAGAGTAGAATTTGTTTTCAACTGCACCTTTTCTTTCCAACCTAATTTCTCACAATACAGCCCATTATGGCAGAAGGATCTGAAAAAGCTTTTTATATCCTACCAAATATACACAAGGATAATTAGTTCTCTTTTGTTATTCTTCTGTAAGGGTTTATTATTGTGGAGAAGCTTTTGCAAATTGAAAGCGGTTGCATTGCATTCTGAAGGCAGAGCTGTTCTTGGTTTTTATTCTGTAGAGATAATTGAACAGAAAAGTTCAGGAAAAAAGGTGAAAATATAATTCATTATGAACTCTATAGGAAGATCAGATTACCACATCTTAGTTCTTTTTAGACCAGTATTTTATAATTACATTCCACAGTATGTTATGTCATGCTCTGTAGGTGAAGCTTTGTACTAGACAGAAGCAAACATCAAGGCAAGTTTTGTTTCTTAACTTTATAAGCATTACTACAAAATCTCTAGATTCTGTCTTACCTAGTAAATACTCTCTTTAGGTAGTTTGACAACCAGTGAAGAAATTCAGTGTTAAAGTCTCCAAAAAACTTAATTCACTTTAAGTGGAAGTTATATTACTTCCCTCAAACACTTCCCAAAAGTAGCCTCTAATGTGAACCAATTCTATTTTAAGAATTTTAGGGATTTGACTTATATAATGATCCTGCTGAGTTCCACTTTGTCGTTGCTGTTAAATTCCATGCTTTTAACTAATTTCCAGTTAGACCAGGAATTAAATTGACTTGTGTCCAGTATTGTTCCATTGTCTTGCTCTGCCTTTAAAATCATCTCGTGGAAGCTGATGTTGGTCAGGTGCAATTATTTTGCCCTCAAACTACTATCTGTGATTTTTTGGAAGGTTTGGGGTTGCAGTTTTTTGCATCTCTTCCTTCTGCCTTACAGACATGAAGCTGGCTCTGTAGATATTGGAAGAGTATTATTCTTCCTTCTAACTAACCTCCCCTTACACAAATTGAATTACAATGTACATTTTGAGGTAAAAGCCTCTTTGAAGGCTTCTAAACCCATATTCTCACCCTTACATGCCATGACCTCAAAACATATATATAAACAAGATAAAGGATCAGGCTGTGCCTGAAAGATGAAACAGGAGATAGTGATACATCATTGTGTTTAGAAAATTAAAGCTGTTCTCTTCCAATCTGGGAGCACGAAGTTCAATGTCACTGTTGTACAGTTTCTATGGCAGTTTCTGTGTGAAAATTCTTTATTTTTTTTTTTTTGTATCACAATTCCTCCCCTATAAAATGCAGTAATGGGACGTCACCTCAAGAGATGTTTAAGCCTGCATGTAAATCCTTACAAGACCATAAACATTGTTTTTAAGGTATATCTTTCAAAGCTACTAAGATGTTGAGAGGAAGTAAATCTGTACCAAAACCAATGCATATTTAAAAACAAAAGGCTGTATGTTTTCTCCCCATCTCAGGTCTCGTGTTCATTGCCCTTAAAACAATTATGTATGTGACATATTTTGTGTCACCAAAAATCTTCCGCAAATTAAATTAGGAAGTTAAAAAGGTTTTTTTTTATTTAAGACTGGAGATTGCTGCTTTTTGAAACATGATAAGAAAGAAAGAAAATTTCTGGAATGAACCAGCCTATCCATGTGTTAAGTTTTACAGATGGATTATAAACCCCGGGGAATATGATGCCTATAACGGAAATGTTTATACATCCTTAACTACAGCTGTGCAAGCAAACAGCACTCTAACACAGCACACAGATAAAGATTTACACTGGAAAAAGAGAAAGCCCTTTACATTTCAAATGTAAACGATACATAATTTTGAGGCACTGAATATTTCCTATTATAGTAGAAATACGCACATGAAGCACCGAACTCTATGTATTGTCACTGCTTTCAGTCTTTCAATCCCTTCATTTATGCTGAAAAATTGCAAATCCTTTATGCACAGAGCATTGGAAATGTATAAATATTTTTGAAGAGGTTTCGTAGAATTTAAAAAGCTCTGGTCTTATTTGAGTCAGCCTGTGATGTGATCAGAACTTGTGTCAATTATGAAATCTCAGACTGAAGCTGTTTTAAGCAAACGGGGTTTTGTTCTTTTTTTTTTTTTATATTTTATGAAAAGAGAAATTTCATGCAATGGTCTCGAAGGAAATATAAGATAGCAAATTTTTCAAATTCAAACCAATTATTGTACTTATTAATACATAACTGCTGTATTTTAATAGTCTAACTGCTGTTAAAATACAGAAAAAACACTTCAGCCCAGGCCTGCAGGATGGATGGAATAGCATGCCAGTATCTATTCACATTACTTAGGCAAATATATGCCTCCCAGCAAACACATTCAAATCAATATTAGTTTCCTTGTCCTTCTTTCCCAATCCAGATCTAATTGCCTATGTTGTAATATAATTGCTTCTTCCAAGCTTTTGGATTTCATTAACTACTTTTAAAGAAAAAATCAACTTGCAATTTTTTTGATTGTAAAAGGACAGAATACAGACAATTACAGTGACTTAATTTTTAAAAGGAAAGCCATGACTTTCAGGAAATTGAATTGCATTCCCAGCAGTAAGATTGAGGTAGAGTCAAACATTTTAAGATGTCTGCAAGGATCACAACTGGCAAAACAGTCTGAGATATTTACAAAAGCCAAATGTAAGTGGAGCTAATCTTCCTGTTGGTTCCCTCTGCAGTAAACAGATGGACTCGTCCATGAAAGCCACCAAATTAGGCTCCTGGATTGAACTGGACAAGCCAGGAACTTTTCCATAGGCTACTGAAAGTCAATTAACGCAGGCTGGTGACACTTTAACTCTGTGGAGGCCTGAACTGGTTTGAGTGCCAGCTTTATTTCTCATTGCAGGGACTGGGAAGTTACTGCTAACCAAGGGGGATCCAGTAGTACTGCAGAGTGAGCCACAGGGTCATGGAAGATGCTTGGCACTACAGAAGGACAGGTTTTGACTCGAAGGAAAAACATGGTATCACATTCAACAACACCTAATCTTAACAACAATCCTGCTACATTAAGAGATTCCTCCTTCAGTCAACCACAGTTTCAAAAGTTGTTTCGGTTTTGTTTTTTTTATGAAAACACTGGACCAAATGGGTTTGGAGAGGGGCAGATAGAGAAAAAGGCAAAATGAATATAAACCTAATCACATTTTGGAAAAGTGGCCATGCTAACGATTTTGCAGTTGTAGATACACTTCATTGCTAATAAATTAAGATATTGAAAAAGCATTTGAATTTCTACTCCATCAATAAATTTTTCCTTTACGACAAGGAAGTTTCTTCACCAAAACATTTTCTGTCTTCAGTTTCAGTGGTGAACTTGGAGATGTTACAGTCTCCTGCTGGTTTACCTCTTGAACTCCCTGGTAAACTACCAACAAGACAGCCAGTTGGTGGGAAAAATAAAATTTTGAATTAGTACCAGAAAGAAAACAGCAATGCTGGTGCAGCAAAGGCTTTAGCCTTGTTGCAAAATTTTTGGTCAAAAGAGAGTGGAGAAAAATTCTAACAGTTTTTCTGGCAAGACAAGTTTGTTGACATAGCTGCAATCATCCAACTCAAACTCTGTATGTTTTCTTCAAAATATAAAACTATTAATTGCTCAAGACAGGTGGTTCAAATATTCGGTCTACAAAGATTTTACATGTGCTGAGAAATCTTCTAGCAAACTTTACACAGATGATTACTTAGAATAATGCCAGCAGTGTGGTATTCAATCTGAATGCTCATCAGGGAACCTTTCTGGACTTTGAGCATAATACCTTTATATCAATGTCCATCTGATGTAAATGTGACCAAATTCAGGAAACATTGAAAGGAAAAACAAAAAGTGCGGTGAATTTACATTGACTTTTTTCATTCATGATAATTAAGATTGCAACAGTGTGGTCAGCAGCTCACAGAAATGACCAGATGGACCTGGCAACAGGGGACGATTATGTGGAAACAACACTCAAAAGTGGATTAGAAACATATTATTTTAAAGTTTCCTAATTTTTATAGATGAACAGAGAAAACAAGGTTCAAAACTGATGGCCCAAAGCAATAACACAGCATTCCTCCATGAGCTCAATACACTTGCCAACTAACACCTCCAAGAAGAAAATACAAGGCTATGCAGTTTCTTCCTATTTACAAGTAGTTGTCAATTCAAATCTGGCTTATTTGAAAAGAATAGAGCCATTCTAAGTTAGCTATGATAACTTCAGCATACTCTTGAAGAGTCAAAAATGCAATTAAAAAAAAATTACTTACTTATTCCATGCTTGTCTAAGGTTTTTAGGGCCGTACTGTGTAAACCGTTCTGTAAGAAAAAGAGGTATATTCAGTTACTTCACTAAACCCAGGATTTATTTTTTAAAAATATTTATTTACTGTCAATTTTCATAATTTCATCATTTCTGTGTACCTCCTGCAGCTCACATCCTAAGACAAGGAAAGAAAACTAACCTACAAGCAATTGCCATACAGAGGAAAAAAAAAACCAAACCAAAACAAAACACCAAAACCAAAAAAAGCTCCCAAATTGTTAAACCAACTCAAACTAAACCAGCGCGACCTACAGCTCATTTACTGAGGCATCACCACAAATGGAAAGTTTTACAATTATTTCTAAAGTAGTTTTGGACTGCTAGGGGAGAAAAAGAAGCCATGACAAATGGCAAATACATGACAAATACAATTCTCTACATCCTCACTGTCATAATCTTTATGCTTCTCAGGAAGCATAAGAGGAAGCGTGGGTCTCTGTGACACATAGGGACCCACAAAACATGATGGCCACATAAGAGTCTGTTTTCTAAAGAGTACATATAAATAATGAGCAGAAGTAACAAGTGCAATGACAGCTTATTTACTCAAACATTAAGTTCTTCAGTCCAGACAGAAGTTCTTTCCCTCTCATATCCAAGAAGATGCTCGATCTGCGGTGGGACTGTAGTTGAAAAAGGAAGATGCTATGTAAGCTGCTGCAGAAATGAAGGGCCAGTCCTTCATTAGCCTTTCGAACAGGAGCTAAGTGCTTCTCAGGTAGCAACAAATGCAGTTCAGCTGGAGAATATAACGACATTTTCCATGGAGACTCGTTGCACGGAAATCCTGCCATGTAGACTGGTGCTCACCATGGCCAGCTACCCTAATGTGATTGCATTAGTTGCTGTGAAGAAGTTCTAAACTTACAAAATACTCCATAAAAAAAAAAAAAAAAANTCCTCTCCACCCATGTGCATGACATTTAACAGACCCACTGTACAGTCACAATAGTCATTTTTATATATATGCACACAGATATGCATGCATCTCACTGTGAAAAACAGCTGTAAATGTAACTTCAAAAGAGTTGTGTTCAAATTCCTGTATTTGTATACTTGCTTGTATCATTTCTAAAGCTGTCATGTACACTTCATACACAGTCAGTTCTAAAGATGCCAAAACCAAGGCAGAAGCAAAATCCTAGCATCAATGTGGATGCTTTGATTTTTTTTCTTATACCTATTTTTTAGTGTTTTTCCCCTTTAACTAAAAAGACAAATGCAGAAGCTTCAAATCTCATTGACTTCACTATCGGAAGTTACTGATAATCAGTAGACCTGGAAACTGTATCTGCAGTCCACTTCACATTTACAAGTTTTGTTGCTTTAACCATACTAATGCAGTTAAAGAAATGAAATCACTCCCTTTTACAGATGTGTGACAAGGGTACTGGAAACTGGAAGCCTACAACCTGACTACAACCCTTCAATTTTAGTTCAAGTTTAGTTTGATTCCCATTTTGCAAATGGGAATTAAAAACATATATGCAAACAGATACTTACCCATTAAAACTGCAAAAAAAATAAAGACTTTCTGTACTCTTTAAGTAAATTGTCCAACCATAATAATGTCAATTCATTTATGACAAAGGATTGAAAAATAAAATGCAGTTAGACAGTGCTGTGTAGCAACATGTCTGAGATACACATGGGAGTTCAGCTAATAAACTGCAAATTTGCACATTCATCTATTTCGGTGCAGAAAAATCTGGGTGGAAGGAGAATTCAACCGACTTGAAGCATTGCTGAAAAGGTAACCTAGACCTAGAGAGAGACAGATTTTGATTTTATTTGTCATTCTGCAATATGTTTTGGTCAGATACTGAGCCTGGTTCAAAATGGCACAGCAACACTGACTTCAACAGAGCTACATCCACTTAAAACATTTGAGAAGTATCATATACAACATATTTTCTTGACCAGACTATCAGATGTTTACCTTAATCAATTTAAGCCATTTTTACTGTGGGAGGAAAGCCCCAGAGTCATCCACTTGGCCAAATCGCCTTAAGGCTTTAATGGCCAAAGATCTATTCCAGTTCTGCAAAAAACCTGAAAAACTATTGCTATGCCAGATGAATTTTTACTGAAAAAATGATACACTGGAAGCAGTTATATCAATGCTGCTCTAAGGAACACACATGAGCAAAACAAGCAAACTTCTCAAAGGGATTGTCCTTTGCTGCCTACGGTTCCAGTCTGAACATCTTTTTAAGTAAGTACCTTATACATCATATTTATCAGGCAGGGAGAGGGAAAACTGAGGGGAAGACATGGAGAGGGCAAAACCCTGTCTATAGAGAGGCAAATGTTAGTCCATAGTCCTTAATTTCAAACTCTACTGAATATGCTGTGTGACTGCAAACCACACTTCTCCTGACTATTGGTATCAACTCTTTCCTCTCCATTCCAAGCATATTAGAGGCTCCTCACTTTACATGCTTTATAAAGAAACCACACATTGATAAAATACAGCTCACATTTTTCTACATAATTTTATGGTCATGGCTCCAACCGGAGCCTTACTGACTTTCATGGACAAGATAATTAGATGTGACTATTGTGTTAATTAAGCCCAGCCTCATGTACATGCCAGCTCATAATATTTTCCTGAATTCATCCTTTAGAGAATAAAGAAGCAGTGAAACCAGCTGATTTTGATTTCAGAGTTGCCAGAACAGAGAAGCTACCTTGAGCTCCTTGAGCTCCTCCACCATGGTGCAGTTTCTCAAGTCCTAAACTGTGAAACCACAAAATTACATACCTAAACCCACCAAACCTGTAATCCCAACACAGGCAAAAAAAAGAGGTAACTTAACCTCCCAACTTTTATCTGAGCATCTCCTGCTTGTGTCCAGTTAATCACAGACCAGAATTCAGTCTCACAATTACATCCCCAAGTTTCTTCTGAGTCACTTTTCAGAGTGAACGACCCTCACACACCTGTATGAATGCCTCTGCCCTTTGCTGCTCCAGCTCGATGGATGTAATAAAACCAAATCTAAAGCTATACATATCTGACTGTGACCAACTGCACAAAATTACATTTTATGATACTTTCAAGCATAAAGCTTTAGTATTTGTTTTCCAGAAGCTCCCATTGATTTGTTCATAAAGAACAGTAATATAAGGCTGTATGAGATAAAGAAATCTTTGCCCAACATACTGAGAGGCAGCAGTACTGGCAATCCGAATCTCAGTCCAAACTTGTGGAAGAAACCCTGTGAAGCAAAAACTTAGTACCTCTCCCTCAGAACTTAAAAGCAAACATGCACATGTGAGGATTTCATGCAGACACTCACACGATTACCCACCCACACAGCCATCCTCCAGCACATGCAAACCACTCTTAAGAATACAAGGTGCACCGTCTTGCTGAGGCAGCTGCTCACTCTCATCAGGCTGAGATTAAAGAAACATGAATAACTGTATGTTTACAGAGCAGGATTTGATCTCAGATGTATTTTGAATTTTTATAGTTCAAATTGTAGGTATATATACTAGAATTCAAATATTTTTAGATTATTATTATTATTATTATTATTATTGTGTTTATTTTGAATAAAAACTCTAGAAGACCAACACAGTAAGCATAGCTGAAATTTAAAGTTAAAAGTATGATTTTAATTTCCTTTATACAAACACTTCAACATTTGCAAATCTTTCGGGAACAAATTCAGGAAACAAAATTTGATCCTCTGCATTTTTATCCCAAATATGCAGTCATCATCCTCATTAGCAACTATGTCTCACTGTTACAGAGCTGCCTTTTAACATGGATGCTGCATTTCACCTAGTGAAAGGTGAAGTTTTGCTTATGTGAAACAAAAGAAGGAAGAGAATTTTAGTTTTGTTTAAATCCCACAGCACCTTAGAGTGTTTACCATTTGCTTCTTAGAAGGCCAAGTTAGCCAAATCTTGACTAAGTGGCATGTCCATAATCAAAGGCAGTGTAAAGAGATGCCTGTATAGGACTTCATTAATAAGAGCTAACATATACTATTCATATTTGTTACTGGAAAGACGTAGCAAGATCTTCCTGTAGCATAATTTCTACTCTCGGAATGTCCCAAGAGTATCCAAAAGGACTGGGCTACCATGTCACCTCCTCACCCTCAGAAGCCCAGCCTCAGAACCAAGACTCACTGTTCTGCTGGGCACTACACACAGCCTGCTCAGAGGTGGGGAGTGGAGCAGTTACACAAACGTTCTTCTGGCAGCACAAGGATCTGAGCTGCTCTTTGCTTCAGACCTTGCAGCACAGCTTAATCAATGCCTCATTTGCCAAGGAAATTTTTAGGACTGTGCCCCATAAACAGTAGCATCAGCGAGGGTATTGGAATAACAACGGCAAAATAGAACCAGAGGAAGAGAGGGAGGAATTTTTTGAGCTAGACAAACTGGATGCATCAAAAAAATTATGTTCTTAAAACAACTGCTGCCAAATCCTAGCCAGTTGGAAGGCCTAGGAAAAAAAAAAGCCTGGCCAGAAAGCTCATCCATTACACTCAGCAGTATTAAGCGGTCTTAGAAACAACAGTCTTTCTTTCTTTCTTTCTTTCTTTCTATTTCTTATTTCCTTTAGCCAACCACCCTACAGCAGCACTGTTATATATGCATACTCACTTGTGTGCCCACACATATACCTACATGTTCTGCACTGCAAACATCATTATCTGCCTGATAAACACGCTCCGTCTGACAGCCCCGCATCAAGGGCAGGTTCAAACAGAAGCGAGTTTCTGCAGAACTCACTAGTGAGCTTATTAGCAGACCACTGCAGGAACACTGGTCTGCTGTGAGAATTGAAAAAATAAGCACTTGCATTTTAAGTAACATAAAACAAGATGAGGGATTTTTCCTCTTTTATCAGTCAGAAAAACAGATGAACTATTATACCTTTGCCACGTTTGCTTTGAAAGGACCTAAGATAGGCAAGAAAAGCTACAGAAGGAATTAGAGGCAGAATACATTTTGATTTTTAGCTTCTTTTTAACAGTATTGATAATCAGCTTCTAGTCTAAACCAAAGAACTTAAAATGCAGTTTGACTTCAAGGCATTTTTTATGTTGTTAATCAAAACATGATGGCTAATATGCATTCCTTGATTAATGTTCTTCTCTATTTAAAACCAAATGTGATTAGCTTAAATGCAAATATTTAAACATCACCATAATTAATATTTTGAAAAGTCTAATTCATTATTTCTTTGAAAGGGTTTTCTTTACATTTAATTTTAAAGTCTAACACAACTAACACTGTATTGTATATATAAGACTTATATACAATTTTTAGTAAAGATTCAATGCTAAAATTATTCAAATTATGTTAGCTAAAGATATAAAGACAAGCATCCATGTTGACAAGTAAATTCTCAAGCACTATAATATTTGCAGCACTAATATGCAATTAAAGTTTTTACTGAAGTTCAGTCACAACCGGAGTTTTATCAAATACATGAGCTAGACTTTGGAGTTTTGTATGCCAAACATCTTGAGAAAAATTACAACTCCCTCCCCTCCATCCCATCCCCTCCTCTCCCTTCCATTTGCTTTGGAAGAGCACAGGTTGTGTAAAGAGGAAGAACAGCTGCTGTTTTCAAGACTCCCTCCTGAGCATGAGTAGAAAATGTAATTTTAATACCCAGGATTGTCTGAAGCACTGGAGTTCTAGATTAAATGGTTCCACCTTTTAGCAGAGCTCAGCCTGCCTCCCCTGCATGTATAATAAGTTACTGTAACTTTTCAGCTTAATGTAATTTTGTTTAAAGAATGGTAAAAACACTGACAACTCTGCTTCCCTTGGGTTGTGGATGCCACAGATTGAAGAAACACTAAATAATACAGTTTAGTTTTGGCAAAAGAGGGGGAGAAATTTGAAATTAATTTTCCTTTACAAACAGCTCTTCTTTCTTCAAGTACTCAAATTCTTGACGACTACATCTATACCAGAAATTTAAATGAGCTTGAAACTGTTGTTTGGCCGAGACACCATCACTGTCCTGTAGCACTGCTCCAGCACCTCCCATTCCCATCCTCCAATACAGGAGATGGGAACTTCTTACAGGGAACAGTCCCTGGCCCACACTAACTTCCTAACCCTAAGTAAGCTTCCTAATGCCCAGGAATTAATTATTTGTAAGTGCTAATTGTCATGAGCTAAAGGCATCCCAGTGGCTGCTCTAACAGTTTAGATGCTCTCCCATTGCCGGGAAACATTCCCTGGCATCAATGTAGATGTAAACAAACAAGATATTGATTTAGCATGTAACAAAATGTTGACAGGCTTTGGAGAAAGTCTATAGCAAAAACTGCTATGAAAGTTTGAAAAGCCATATGTTCTCATACACAGTATGTTCATGTGTTTGTGCCAAAGGAGTTCAGTCTCCCAGTCCAGCCCTACTCTAAATGAAGTCTTAATCTTTCGAAAAAATCTGGCTGTCAATCAGCTGTTAAGATTCATGTAGGCAGATCATATTTCTAAATCAAATCTATATTTATTGATCACCCGGGAAGCAAAGCAGAATTCCTGAGTTAGAACACCAGCTCTGCAGTGGTTTTGTCCGTCATAGACTCGTGATTTTTTAATAAATCCACGAAGTACCCATCAGTCCTTGGTAAGATCCGTCTTATGCGGTATTTGCTATGAATGCTTTTTTTCTCACTGTTTCTTTTTGTGTTCTGCTTTCTCCTTAAGGAGAGACTCTTTCTCTTACCTCTTTTCATCCTGGCTTTAGGGATTCTCTTTTAAAAATCAGCGCTCAGCAGATGCTTCCATTGTCTCATAAAGGCACCTTTTCAGGTGTATTACTCTCTATTGTATCTGGTCGTCTGTGGAATATTGTGAGGTTCAGGCTCCTACACCATCAGCCCAAGATTAAATATTTAACTTCCTTTCACTTAGAAACAGTATTGTAAAGAAACTGATGCACATTACAAAGTGAACATTACAAAGCATTCTCATGTCTTCTCCACCTTCCTAACAAGTTTCTTCCTCTCCTTGACCATTACCATCTCTTCATTGCCACGGTCAGTTCATTGATCTTCTATTGTGACCATATCTTGCCTTCTCCCGCTTTACTCACTGACAGTACCTCCTGAGAAATCTCTATTTAACTTCCCAGGATAGAGGTTACACAGCATCAGTCCCAAACACTAACTGAGAATGTCAGAAAAGTGACAACTTGACTGAAGTGTAGAGATGTATCCAAAGGCTTATCTTGCACAATTATTTGGACAGGACTCCGAATCCAGGAGAAATGGCTGGAAAGTTGATAGGACTCCAGACTAAGAAAAATGGGAGATTTAATAACAATGAAGAGCATAATGCACAAAAAATCAGGAAGACTTGGACACTGGCAAGGAAGCAGCTTTTTTTGGAATACTGCTTCACCTCTACTCATATAGATAAGACATAGTTAATGCTTACTTTAATTTCATTCCTGGAGATACAGGTCCAGTGATGTGATTGGTGTTTAAATCTGTTTTAGCTCAGCAAGTCTACATATTTCCTAAAGTAGTGCAACAAAAGAGTAAATAGTGCAAACATATTCTCCAAGATCTAGGGGGTCATGTTCATCATTAAAGTGTTTCTGTCCAATAGCCTGTAACATGGAGTTTCTCGTGTGGATGAAACATCAAGATTTTATTGAATCAGCAACTAGCACTTTTTCACAATTCCCTCAGACTGTTTTCCTATTTGAGGGCAGACAATTTACTTTCACAGATTCAGAATGGCTGGGTTTCATTTGTGATACCTGAGTACACGAAGACCCTCTCAATATTATAGCATCCATAACAGCTTCAAAGGGAATCACAGAGGTAACCCAAAGTTACTGAAATACTCCTGAAGTATTTTAGGACTCTCAAATGCATTATTTAGATTATCCTTAAGGAAATTACTAAGCAGGACAAGTGTGCATGTGTGTCTGTGTGCACAGGTGCAAACACAAACTGAGAGGATGGAGGCTGAGGCACAGAGAAAGCTAAAAGACCAGACCAACTTTTAGCTTTAAACATCTTAAATATTACTTGGAGCATTTGTAAGACAGAAAGTAATCTCAAAGCAGGCAGATAAAATACAAGTTGTTTTCTGACTTTTTAAATGGCAAATAAAACTATGACCATTTTCTTTTCACTATTATAAGCTGTTAAAATCACCTAGGTTAGGGGTTTAAATGACCTAGAGCCACCCACCACTAGTCTTAGGAACATATTTCTTATTCAGGCTCAGAAATGTTCCTACATATTTAGATGTCAGAGATCATAGTTATTAAAGCACTGGCTGCTTTCCATAATAATCAAGACCCTTGGCCACTGTAGTAGAGAAGAGACTAATACCATGTTTTTCAGACATGTTTCTCCTGGAAAACTGTGATTAGCTCTCTGCAGCACAAGAATGTGCCCTATCAAATCACAGCGTGAAAATTAGTTATTGAAGTCTGTATGCAAACAAGAAACACAATGAAATTCTGTTTCAACTCTCAATAGTCTTCCCAAATCCACAGGTATTTAATGTGCTCAGCATTTGTTAAACTATAGTAACCATTTATCACTGATACTTCCTGTTCAAATGCTTCTGTTTTATGCTTACACAACTCAAGTTTATAGAATCAAAGCCTTGCCTGAGTGAACGTTGACATCCTCACCACCAATGCTCTCTGCACGTCTCAATTTATCACACTTACTGTTAGCAGCTATCAGTTTTAAAACTTACAAACACGTGCAAAGCACAGGAGTTACTTAACCCCATATCACATATGTTTAAATACAGTAATTTCACAAATCCTCAAGAATAATGGAATTGGTTCAGATTTGGCAAGACATTTCAGGATCCTTCCTTCATTCTTTTGCTAAGAAAAGGAACAGATTAAGTCATCTTCACAGAATCACAGAATATTCTGAGTTGGAAGGGACCCACAAGGACCACTGAGGGTGTCCAACCGTCAAATGTATTATTAAAGCTTCAACTTTCATTTTTTCTCCTAAGTCAGTCAGGAAAGCTAGAGTGTAACAGCAATTTCAGACCATCAGGGAGGGGAGCATGGCTGGTTGAGCATCTGTGGAAGATGATGCAGCAGCCTTGCCATAGCCAGAAAGCTCTTGTGCACAGAACAGCATGAAGGAAAGCACATTTTTAAGAAGCAGCAGAGAACCTGGTATCCTTGACCAAACATCTCCAATGAGCAAATAGTATTCATTCCAGCCCAGCCCACAGGTCAGAGCATCTTGTGCAGAGCATACCTCAGATGCTGGTACCCCAGAATGATCCCAGAGGGATGTGTTTGGCTGCTCCAACAATTCTACACTTTACCAGCATAAAATCTGATTACTCAGTTTTGGGGTGTGTAAGCCAGTTTTGGTTGTCCAGTTAGATGATGCTTTCTATTGCTGTAATTTCTAAAAACAGCAAATGAGGAACCATAAAACAAACAAAAAATCCTTTTACCAAGGTCATCAAGGATATAGGGTGGTAGAAAGGGAGTGCACAACACAGTATGTGTAACAGAACAGGGATTTTATTTTTTGAGTGCTCCCAGACCTCCACAGTGCAAGGGAATTAAGGAGCTCAGTGCTTTGCATTAACGGGCCCTAAAAAGACTAAATGTTTGCCAGCAAGAATAGTAGTTACTCTGACTTACAAACCTACATACCTCACAGATGTGGAAAGGATCCGAGAGAACAAAGGCCACACCGTGCAGAAATGGTGAAAATACTGAGTGACCATTTTCTGTCTTGGAGGCACCTTTTCTCCTGTCCCCACTCTGCATTTGTATAAATATTATGCATTCATAGCTGGAAAAATCCATAGTCTGGGGTGGAGAAAATAAGAGCAATTCTAACACAATGCCTGTGTAAAAATTAGATTTAATGAAGTGCCTACAGTGGATTTATTTC
This sequence comes from Mohoua ochrocephala, assembly GCA_013398855.1. NCBI lineage: Eukaryota > Metazoa > Chordata > Aves > Passeriformes > Acanthizidae > Mohoua > Mohoua ochrocephala. The sequence continues at coordinate 47,383 of VZTA01003770.1, forward strand.
CTGATGTTCTTCTGCGGTAATAAACCCACATCCCTTGACACACTTGGAAGCCAAACCAAAAAACGAAACCAGGAAATTTCTTGGCTGCCATCTACTGTTCAAAACTTTCCTGTATCTCACAGAAGAATAAAAACAAACCAACCCAAAGAACAGTGACTGACACCTTCAGGCTTTCTTCTTCTCTTTACTATTCTTGCTAAAACCAAAAGTTTTTGGACTGCTTTTACAGACCCCTATATTTCTGTAAGGATTTATGTATATGCTCACCTTTCAATCAGTATCAAGAATGAGAAACACAAAAGCTTGTAAACTTAAGGACACACTGTTTAAGGGAAGAACACTGTAGTATATTTAGTATTTCAGTGGAAGACTGTTAAAGAAGTTTTTACTAATTCACCAGAGAGCATTAGAGTGTCATTTCACTATACAACAGTAAGTCAGCAGTAGGACAGAGACTAAAGAGCAAGGTGCAAGAAAGCTGTCTGCATTCCTGTTTCTCAAGGCTCTGTGTCTCTATCAGGGTAAGCCCCACAATATATTTGTTTCTCTCTCTCTCTCTTATTTTGGGGGCTGTCTAGATCTCTTTGTCCTTTACAACCAACTCCTCTGCCTCATCTCCTGCCTACTCATTCACCTGCTTTGCCAGGTTTAAAAAAACGCATTTCTAAGGTCCCCACTCAGAAGTTCATAAGACTACATATATTACATATATATAACCATGCATACATATATAGCATAATGAAGCTGATCACATCCTTCTAGTCTCTAGGGGACAAACTGCTCCCTCTCACAAAAAGGTATCAGATGGTGAAACAGTTTTTCAAGGATGATTATAGAGTATGACAACTTCAAATACAACACATATTAAAAAACTGAACCTTTGCAGAGAGATACTAACAGATGATCTAGTAATAACTTCAGCTTTCACAATGTCTTTACTCTTTAGTTTCCTTTAGTATTAATCAAAGTTTGGTGTGCTCTGCTGGAAAAATAATCCTGACTAGAGAATCAGCATTCTACCAGTCTGAAAGGCACAATACTCAGTGGCTGAGGAATGCAAGCAGGTCAGGGCTCATACTCTAATAAACAGAAGAAAATGAAAAAGAAAGCAAAGAAATTAGACAAAAGAAAACCCCCCACACTAAGCACAATAAAAAGTAAGCAGCTGGCAGAAGTGCATTATGGTTCACACACACCAAGTCATTTTGATCATTTCTGGTCAGGGATGTAATTGTCTCGGTTGTGTACTTCCAGAGAGGGAAGTTGGAGAACTTGGTACTTCAACCTACCTGGTTTGAAATGTGGTAAAGAGTGGACTCCAGGCCACGTATCTTCATTTGGTGTTCCAAGTACCTGTACACAAAAAAATTTTAAAAAACACATTGCTTTAATGGAAAAGACTTAACTGTAGAAAGCACAATCTAAACATCAAATAGGCTTCTTAATTGGGGGATGGGGAGGAGGAAGAAGGTACAAAAGGTTAAATGATTACAACAGTTCCAAGGTACCAGTGGAGTCAGTAAAGCAGATGGGAGTGCTGCGTTCCTGTCACACTGCCTATTTAACCAATGGATGTTAAAGCTACTTTCCACTGACAAGTATCAAGTTATCTGAGAGCACTGGTGTTACAGAGGCTAGATCATTTAGCTCAGAAATAACTCCAATCCCTATAAACTTAAATAAGATAAACAGATAACAAGTAGATGCTAGGATAGAAGATTTACATAGATGGTAAAAAGGATGATCAAGAGTGTGGCATGAACAAGAATGCACAGCAAAGAGTTATTTTAAAGTGGCTGCAGTATACATAAAAATAGTAAATTCTTAGGAGAGACAGATTTTATTGGCTTGTGCATTATGTTTTGTTTCTATTCACTTCAACTGTCCTCCTTCTTGTAATGTAAGTCAGACCAACTTAGAGCAGCAAAGTATTTACACTTCTCACGCGCATCTTATAGTCTCTGCACACAGGAAAAGTTCAGTCTCCATGTCCTTGGCACAGAAAGTAGTTAAATTGAGAGAACTGCTATAAGTAGTTCTCCCAAACCTGGTTTTGCTTCATAACACATAACTGTCAAAACGTGCTTTAAGTAAAGTCAAGAGGAACACTTAAATTAACAGCTCTAGAGATATATTTCTGAATGAACTGTGGAATTTGATATTTCACTAGTAGGATCTTTCTTTTCAAAAATTTACACTCAATTTCTAACAGGAATGAAAATGCTGGAGACTCTCTTGAATATTTGTTATAAGCTCAGGCCCTGGAATAAAAGGTTGATATTCTAAAGTGAAAGTGATTAGTCTGGTGCTTGTTTTGCATTGTCATCAATGTACAAAAGCCCCTCCCAGCCCTGCCCCTATCTGCACTGCAAATCATCTGAACAAATCTTTTGCACCTGCATATCTTGAGTCCCTGTGACATTCTGTGGTCACTTACATTAGCATGAAGCAAGCCCAAAGTTAGCGTGAAAATCTTCAGTCCAAAAAATGTGAAAAACAACATCTACTCCAAACCACTTCGAACTGAAGAGATTTATTTTAATTGTGTCTGCTTCAAAATACATACGAATTAGGAGCATTAAAGGAAGGACATCACTCTAGAACACTTGTTTCATTTCTTAAGCTATGAAAACATTTGTTAATGTTGATAAATTCAGGTTGAAAAAAAAATCTTAGAAGCAAGACTGGCAAGGTAAAACAAAAAAAATTCAGTTTTCAACTCTGCCAGAAATTTCTTTAATTAAATTTAGAAATAAGCTTAAAAACTTGAGGCAAAAGTAAGTGACCTCTAAAATAGATTCAATTTTTACCTACGAGGTTTGCTTTAATGAGTCTCAAATTTGTTTAGCAGTTTACAATATGTTACAGTGTGTTTCTAATCTAAGAATATTAATACAAAGATATTTTTCTCTACAATCAAATACAATAGGCAAACAGTCCAACTTGGATGTAGTACGACCAGTAGGAGGTGAAAACAGAGCATCAAGGTGACAAAGGTGACAGTATCAGTGCAACTAGAGAGTCTACATTCACATATTTATTTCGATGTGCAAATTTACTGATTTTATTTGTAAATATTGTTTGTAGCACATTGCTTCCAGTCCTTGTGATATGTCTTAATTGGCACTTGAATAAGATAAACCTGGCCCTGCAACCCTGATTCATCACAGCGCCCGTGTTCATCTCATTATTGCTATTAGAGAGAGCACAGTTCTGTCATTAAACATTGAGGAAGTTAGGAGACACCGTCGACACTATGTCACAAAATCAATTTGCAACTAACTTCCACTTACCTTCTGCATTAATCAAGCTCCTGGTGCCAAGCACCGCCCAGACCAGGAGAGGGAGCCCGTGGATCAAAAACAGAGATTCTTGCATCAATTTAAATTTAGAAATAAGGTTTTCAACTTTGCAACCCCTCTTAGTGAATCAAAGGGATATCCTCTTATTAAATAAGATATATTGGTTATGAATATATTTTTCTGAATATTAAAAAGAAATAGCCATGTTCCTCTAAAAGCGTGTTCTTATTTGCCTCTTATTTTAGATGAGACAGAGACAGCTAAGGAAATGTACAGATGAAAATTAAAGCCAGCTAACAAAATCTGTAATTTTCACTTTTTAAAGGAACCATACTTGACTCACTATTTCTTGTTTCCCTAGTTTTCCAATCCATGTCTTTAATAATATTCTAGTACATGTGCTGTCACAGTGTCTGTGAGTCAACTACAAGCAAGTTCTGCGCATTGGAGCACTCAAACCACCTACAATATTTATACCTTCTCTCAAGAGTAGCAGTCAGGCTGAAAACAACTGCGGGTTTCCTATCATCTAAATGCCAACCATTTTTAAGGTAGAGGCACTTGGTAGTTCAGGCAAGGATCCGAGCACTTTATTTTAATGCATGGTACAAACACTGTGAAGATCATCCTTCTTCCACACGATTTTTAGCATACGCAGTACAGAAATTCACAATATGTGACAACCAAAAAATGAGGAGGTGAGGGCAGCAGTGAAACAACTGTGGTTTTGGATAAGATGAAACAGTCACTGCTCACAGGTAAGTCAACATAAAGAGATTTGTAAGCATCAGCTTGTAAGTGATTCTCCTAAGCAGCAATCAATCCCATTTTGATGAGTGGGATTAAGCAATCCAAAGCAATGAGTTTTGACACCTGCTATAAACAAAGCAAAGTGGAGTTCACACATAACACCACAGCGGAGAAGAATCTGCCTTGTTTTGCAGCTTACAAGAGAGAATTAAGGCACCAACATGACAAAGGGAAGTGGAGAGAGAGGGAGAACCCAGCAGTCTTCTGGTTTTACTGGAATACACTGTCACTTAGCAGTGAAGACTGATTACCCAGACCCAGACAACAGCTGAACACCAGGAGCTCTTATTTTACAGGTGACCTCCTAGCCCCAGCTTTCATGGTCCACCACTTCTCATCCCAAGCATGCCACCTGGAGTTCTGCCTCCTCTACATTTTAACACTTTTTCTTTCCATTTTGTGTTCCAAAACCATAAAAATCACCCCTGGTGTCATGGCAATTAAGCCCCAGCTTAATACTGGAAATAAATTTTTATCTAGCATTGAGAATTATTTGAAAAAATAAGACTAACTTGTTTGCTTTCTCTCCTGATAATTTGCTTCTCAGCGAGGTAAGCATTCAGTTTGCATCGTTTACTATCCTATTTTCTTTAAATCGAATTACTAACACAAGACTAATCCACAATTCTCAAATTTGGAATGGATTTCATGCTTTCCAGGGACCAGGATGGTAATGGTTTCTGCAAAGGAAACTCCAAAATCTACTGGGGTTCTGCTGTTCCACACTGAAGACAACACTCTGGGCTCTTTTATTCTCTGACAACGGAGATAAAATTATGCTCTCATTTGAAACTTGCTATTAAAAATTGGGATCAGATTCTAATTTCATTTGTAGGGTGAGAAGTCAATTTATATAAAAAGAACAGATTTTAGATACATCAAGGTACTGAGGGTCAAATACCTGTACTGCCATCATTAGGGTTTGGCAGAAAGCTAGAAAAAGAGAACCCACTGTTCAAATCTCCATACACAAGCATGATACAGAAAGATTTCCTAGGAAATGCAACAAAAATGCATCAAGAGCCACTGCATTACCTTACTTTTTTAATACAAGAAAAAATTTGGGGTTAGCATCTGGTTTTGCGAAGACTCACCATTCTCTGGTGTACAAGGGAATAATTAGTTTACAGTGAGCTTTGCACCACTCTACCAACACAATTAGTCATGTTGTCCTGTATTCTGCTTCGAATGCAAAAACATCCACGTTCCTGCCACGTATTAGATGAGCAGCAGTGAAAATCTTTCCTACTAGCTCCTTCCCAATTGCTGGCATAATTAATAAAGAAAAGCATTTCCTTTTACACGACAAGTTTTGAATATACAAAGCTGCGTATTACTGATAGAACGCTTCAACCCTTGTTAGAGCTGATGATCCTCAAGAAAGGCGACGGTTTGGACTTCAACAAGACAAAGACCCTGCAAAGAGCCTGTGGTATTATTCAGAGCAGAATGAAAGACAAGACCAGAATGCAAATGAGCTGCCTTTCCTTAGACAAGAGTTACGGAAACCAGGCTGAGTAATATGCAGAATTTTAAATTTTTTTAATGTTAGGTCAACTTGATGAACAAACAAAGCTTAGTAAAAAAAAAAAGTGTCAGGAGAATGCATTTTTTTCCTTTAAAAAAAGAGGAGTTTGTTGAAAAATGCCCTGGAATTTTAAATGGGAAAAGTTACAAGCTGGATGTAAAAATGCCTTCTTATTTTATTTTTCCTTTAAAGGATGTTCAAGATTTCTTTTCCAGTCTTCCTGTTTGTTGGATAAAACATACTGCATTTAGTGAATCCTTGGCTGTGATGTACCATGAGAGACTACAGCTGTTTAAGGAACTGAACTTAATCAAAAGAGGAAGAGAATAAGCATTGCAGACCCATTTCCAAATCAGCAATCGCTTTCTGTTGCGTGAGATTTGGAGGTTTCAGATGCTTGGTTTTTCAACAAAAATTTGCTCTATTCTTCCAAAACATATATATCTAATGAAGTTTTCAACTTAGTCAAAAACCTAGGCGTTCTTTTCCTTTTCATTAGAGGAAAGTACATTACTGCTTTAGATTTGGCTCTTGAGAAGCAGCGTAAGTTCCAGGGTTTTTCTACAGCAGCTCCCTCACTCTCAGAGCCACCTTTGAACATGGAATTTCTGCCCTGGAAGATGGGAAGCTTATGTGATCTTTCCTCTCACAGTCTGTCCTGGTGATCCACCTCCAGCCACATTCCCCTCCCGAGGAGCAGAGTCAGGTAGATCTGAACCACATCTTTCATACTCTGGGAAAGTTCTGTATTACGACCTGGTAATGTCAGCGAGCACAAAGCACATGAAGCAGTGAAGACCAAAGTATGAACTTCATCCTTCAACTTAGTATTTGGTTTTAGTATAACAGGTTAGAAAAAAAATTCAGCAACTATTTGTGTATTATGCGTGCTGACTCAGAGTCTGCTGACTGACAACTGCAGTGAGGCTTCCTTCAACTCTCTGCTGGGCACAGTGGTGACAGCTGAGTGTCAAGTTTAATATCCAAAAGATAGAGTCAGAAATGGAATTGCCTCCATACCAGTCATTTCTTTCATTTCTTCACATCAGGAGTTCAGAGGTTTGCTTTCGCAGCTCAGTTTCCATAAGGGCCTGTAAATCTATTAATTTGTGTAATGCACTTACAGGTTTGTTAGATTGGGACTGAACACATTTTACCCTTGGGAATGTTGTGGAAGTTCCAGGGTTCTCAGCTGCAGTGAAAAAGTCACCTCATTTTTCACTAAAGAAACAATATCTATCAGCTAAGATGACAACAATATATTTATTTGGGTTCATGAAAAGTAAACACCACATGCCTATTCATTGTCCTTGAGATTTAGAATATTGAAGCCTTACTTCATTAAATTAATGGCAAAAATTACGTATCATTCCTAAACCAGGAATCCATGCCAATTCAAAGTTAAAGCAACTGAAGTAAGACTGTGTAATCTAGGCGGTCTCTTCCCATGTGGAAAGCAATAAAGGCCTTGTTCAGAACCTGAAAACCATATTTTAGTAAAAATTATTTTTCTTACATAGCAAAGTTTCTGTGTTTTTTTCAGCCAGCTGTCATCAAAATATCCCTTCATTATTCCCACACGAGTAAGAAATTAAATACCAATGAAATAGATGAAGCATACAGAAAATGTAATGCAACAGATTAAGCATACAGAACACATAACTTGTATGATTCCTCTTCAGAATAAAAGTGTTAAACAACAACACATAATTCTTTACAGACAAAATAAGACTTTCAAATTCTTATTCTTAATTTTATGCGTAAAACAGGTGGTAATTTTTTTTGCTTCCTTATGTGCAAATGCTACCAAAGTCATGAAAAAATCCTTGCAATGATGATACATGGCAAAAGGAAAAAGAAATTTAACAGCCACCATTTTATATGCACAATGGTAATGTGCAAAAGAATATTTTTAATTGGATCTGCTTTCACTCAGGAAATTAAATCAGAATTATGGATTTAAGAGAAAACAAGGGTGGTTAGAAAAAAAAGTGATCAGAGTATTTCTTTTGCAAGTTATTTTGTGAATGATCTAAGCATGGTCTTAACCAAAAAAAAACAGAAAAAAGGAAGGTATTAAATTCTTTCAAGAGCCTTATGAAATACCTTCTACACAGATGACAAGGTTGGGACACAACAGCAACACAAAAGAGAGAAGGCACCTCCTCACCAACCCCATAAACTTGTTCTTGCTATGCAGAAAATGATGCTGTTTTGTGAAAAAATGGAAGTTATTGAGGCTTATTCTTTAAGGTGAAAAAAGAAGCAGCAAGAACAGATGAGGCTCAACAAAAGCCCGACTCAGGCATCAAGTGGAATATCATCATTCCATTCTATGTGGGTAATAGAACCACTTTCTTTGAGCACAAGAAGTGATTTATGATGAAGCTGTCTTCTAAAACCTTGAGGTAATGTGCCAGAATGGATGAAGGAAGCAAAACATTCCCACAAAATTTTAATAACACACATTCATAAAAAAAAAAAATCAAGCTCAACTAATATTTGTGCTTTAGCTCTGTCAAGGATGAAAAATGAGGTACTTGAAACAGTAGAGGGCCCAACTGTTCTTAACTTCCTTTCCCCATAGAGGGAAAACACAATGAAGTCTTGCCAGGAAACCTTTTTAATATGTGATTTTTTCCAACCTTACTTTCTGTATATAAACAGTATTTTAGTAGCTGTCTGCATTGCAAAGTTAAATTTATCCCAACACTGTTTCCATACCATTTGCAGCACAAGTAAACTCATCATTCCCTTCATACCCATGGTAACCACAGCTACCTTTTTGAGGGACCCTGGCAGAGACGCCACTGCAACTGTGCCAGCGTGAGAAAGACAAGGAGGGCTGGAGACTGCCCAAACCCGCCTGGCCGCCCCCACAGAGCCAGGCTCTGCCCACTCGCTCCACACGGGCTGGGAGCGACAGCTGGGAGGAGGAGGAGGAGGAGGAGGAGGAAGGGGAACTGAGCAGGCGCCACCGCAGACACGGCACTGCAGAGCATCAGGACAAGATTAAATGCAATTCCCAGCCTTACAACAAAGCACCATGGGGGTTTGACATGCCAGTGTCCTTAAATGCTCAGCCAGGGAAGAGTTTTGTTTTATTCCAAAAAGTACCTACTAAATATACTAAATACACTTTGACGGGGCTCTTTCTGTGATTTGATGAGATGACTTTTAGAAACTGATTATGTCCATTATCCAAACTGAATTGGAATGAGCGCAAAAGTAGAGTATTTAATCTAAATTTCACAACGAGAAAAAAGCAAGTGTGAAACAACTTGTAGAGGGCTGTGACATCCTCTTCCTACAGGGAGTCAGCACATTTCATCATAAGGCCCCATTTTAGTAACTTACAACATTCATAAAAGTTCACATGGTGGAAGAAACTGTTTTATTTTTATTTAGTGATTCTTACTGAAATGTTTATGTGAATGAGACGAATGATAAAAAAAAACCCTAAGAAAAAGGATTTGGCAAACTTATTTTGAAAACAGAGGGGCCTAGGTGTAGAGACATAACCTGCAATTAGCAGCACAAGGGGGAAAAGGAAACTCCTGACAGAGACTGCACTTTCCCTCAAACCAGTGCAACCATGCAGCAATTTTGACAAATCAAAAACTAGTTAACAGAGATGTACATGGTAAAAGGAGATTGCTTAGCTCCAAAGTGGAAAGGCGGCTCCTCGGTGAGGGATGCTCCACGCTGAACTGCTAAAAGCAGAACAGAGAACCTGTCCTTTCAGCTTTCCCAGCCACCTCTGCTCAGGAGTCTCCTTCCATCAGCAAATGATCCCATAATCAGAATTTAAAAATTCTGACATTAAACTAGACTTAGTGTCTCTAATATCTGCTTTGGAGCTGCAGAAACTATAAAAGACCTCAACAAGATGAAACTGATCCTTAGTAAGAAGAGAAGAGAATTTGAAAGCTTTTGTAGAACTCAAAGGTGTGGATCAGGAAAAGACTGGGAAGAAAATTCCTGTAGAAGACTAAAGCTGACCTCAAGAGATTTTTCTCCCCCTCCTCCAAGGAGAAAAGTTTGGTCTTCTGGCATTGACAGAGCTTGTGAGCTCTCAAGTAAGGTTACAGAGAGGGAATGGTTTCGTCCAGGAAGAGATTGGTGTGAATACACATGAAGAAGCAGCTGCTGCTGATAGCTGTGCTGGAAGGGTTCTTCCTTACTGTTTGGGAACAAACAGAATGGTTTTCTTTACTGCAAAGACAGCAATTTTCTGCCAGAAGGACCCCATGGCTCACAAGTCATGCTTGTTTACACATTCTTTAAAATCTGCTCTGATTTACTCTGTACACATAGGTATATACGCTGTATTTCACATTTCCTATCCTGTCTAGGTTGCAAAGCCTTTGGAATAACCCACCCAGACAGTCCTCTCCTAAACGTGCTCTTTAAAGATTTATTTCTAATTTTTTACTGACTGCTTTTCTTTAAACTGAAATAGGGGAATAAAAATAAAAGCCAAAACCCTGTGGGAGGCTTTTATGAAATGCACTTCCAGAAGCCCTGCTGTGCTGGCTCAGCAGCTGGCTCATTTGAATTCCAGGTATGCACTACACAGGGTTTTTTTGGAAATGCTGGCTTATCGGAAAAGCAATGCTCCCTTTGGATCATAAAGCTGGCTTTATGGTCTTTTTGAAGACCATAAAACTGGCTCAGTTAACACACATGAATTCCTACCTAGTGTTGCAGTGTCCAATCTCATTGGCACAGGCCAAGCTACACCATTGCATCAGGATACTCAAGGGCTTACAGCCGCCATTCAGCTGGAAAGCTTATTTAAATAATTAACAGACAAGTATGCATATTCCTATGACTCATCACAAAAATAGCAAGAAAAACATTTTTATTTAAAATAACGTTTCTTCACTATGGTGTCATTTAACTACAACTGTTCAAACAAACCAGAACATTTGGGATCACATCCACTCCCCACAAGGATTGTCACTGCACCAGGACCTGACCCATTGGTTTTCACAGAAACCAATCCTGGTTTCCCCAGAAGAAACCTCCACTCGGAAGCAGTGAATGCACACTGCACTTCTCTGATACTGGAAACACTTTGTCTCTGGCCTGGTGCCCAGTCCCAACACACGGGAGGAACGATTGTGCCTGGTTATGACAACCCACCAGGACTCGCCACTCCTCACGCCCAAGGAACAGCACATGCAGGGCGCCATAGAAGCTCAGGACACGTGCTGCTTACGGGATAGAAACATGCTTGGAGAGGAAAGCTGTTGTGCTAAGGCAGATAGAATACTAGAGCTGGGCTGCCTGAGCTGCCTGAGCTCACTGTCTGGGCAAAAAAAAAAAAAAAANAAAAGCGCAGTATCATGAAAATTCTTTTTCTCACCTAAAAAACCAGGGGAGGAAACATACACTGAGACCTATATATGAAACCTGGTGCTCAGCATCACAGAACAGCATGACAGTAGAATATGATCAGATCATCCCGAAGTTTGCCAGCTCCTTATTTTGCCAATTAAGGTCTTGATCTTGTAATAATCTCAATTTTGAATAGATTTGTGCAGCCACATGGAGCTCAGTGATGCAGTGGACATTTTGTCAAGCTTTTTTAAGCGAAAGTCTGCCGAAATTGAAGGCAGCCATTCATACTGCCATTTGAAGAATGTGCAGGTTCAGGTGTTACAATGTTTCTGAAACAGTGAGGGCATTAATAATGAGCTCCAGTTGGGATGGGTATATCTGATGGATAAGGGTACTCTTCTTGGATGTCTAAATATCCAGCTGATTCCTACACTGAACCCTATCAGAATTCCAAACCAAATCAGTTTTAAAAATGTCTAACCTTGTCACTTAAAATCCATTTCAAGTGACACGGTTCGAAGTGTGCCTCCGACAACAAAACACAGCATGATGCTTGGTGTATTCACTCCAAACAGCAGTATTTTGCTGCTACAAAAGAAGAGTTTTATACTGTCCTTCTGAATCACAGGCACAGAACAAGCAAGCAGAATGAAAAATGGAAGTACAGAAATATTTTTTTCCTAAAAATGGGGGAAACGTCAGCCCACGTCTGATGGAGAGAGAGTGGCTATAAAAGCAGCCGAGACATTTTAAGTGGGGTCAGTGCAGAATCCCAGGGAGTTACGCATCCTCATCCCGAGGATGGTAAGATCTATGGGAAGACTGGCTGAACAGAACCTGTATCCTCCACTGCAGCATAGAGAACTAGCACACCTCACTCAGAGCACTTTGGAAATCTCCAGTGAATTCTTTGCTGAAACATCTACCCATTTTCCTGACACTTTCTTTATCTATTTCCTTGCAAATCCATTAAGAGGAAGGGGTTCATTGCCCTGACACCATGAGGTACGTGCCCAAACATGGAGATCAGAAGTGGGTTTTGAAAGAGTGCAAAATGCTGAGATGATAAAATTTTCAAAAACTGGAAACTGATTTAACCATTTATTGCTCGTTTAGCAGTTGTGGCCTTAACAAGCAGATGGCAGATAGCCTAAGACTTTTCATTTTGCTTATTTAAGTGAAGGTGAAAGCTGGTGTATCTCAACTGCAAGAGGCAGCAGCACTCCCAGCTTCAGTGAACCCTCTTGTTTGTTTTGACATTGGTGCACTCGGTAACTTTGTCCATGACTTCTGAGCTATCAAAAGCACCATGCAGGAGGGATTAGGGAGTAGTCATCTCCTGTCTCCAGTTAAACTTTAAGCCATCTGCAGGGCAGCTGCAGTGGCAGCTCCTGCTCTTGGCAGCATTACTTTTGAGCAAAAGGGAACTACTTCCCAGGAGCTGCTGGAACTGATCCTCTCTACTCACTGGAGAAGGGAGCTGAGAAGACTGGGCAGCATTTGGAGAACATACTGCCTACAGCTCCAAAATTAATTGAGGGGGCTTGCACTGAAATAGTGATGAAGTGTGAGTGAATGACAGCAAATTCTTAAGAGATTCAAGCTGCTCAACACCTGTATATCATGCTCCACTTTTTTTTTTTTTTTTCAGAAAAAGAGAATAAAAACAATCCAGAGGGGGAAATGAATAACTAAATAAATAGGGTACACAAATAAAAAAGAGAAAATTTGTACAGATATATGACAATGAGCTTCAGTGCCACTAGTAATCAATAATGAGAGAGAGGAAGGGAAAGATTGGAGTTACAATTTCTTATCCTCCATCCCTAGTACATTAAAGTCCACAGAGATGCATGGCCTGAAATATTGATGACAAAAGGCTGAAAAATGATGGGGCATCAGATACAAGAACGGTAAAATGACAACTTTTATCTTTAACGTGAGCAATTCTGCTATTACAAGGTGTTTTGGAGGTAAATTTAAAAGATCTCACTGAAATAGAAGAAAGGGAGATGTTACACCAGTGAAACATGGACAATCAACTACACAAGTTATCAGAGAGAAGAATCAACCTCTCAACACTGTAGGCACAGCTGATCTCTTGGACTATGTGAGGAATGTAGATGAGCAGCACAATGTTATCATTAAGCCAGTTAAAAGGCCGCAAAAACAACAAAACCATGAGAACATTAGCAAGAATAAGATAATATAAAGGAGAAGTGATAGGAAGCTGCACCAAAAGTACATTTCACTGAAAGTAAATGAAGCCCAATGAAGAGATGACTTTGTTAACAAACAAGTGTTTCACTACCATTAGTTTTCAGCTACATTCGCTGGTCTGAAATTTTTTTTAATGGAATAGGGTATTGCAGAGTTTTCATGAAAAGACCAATTAAACAAACAAAAGATTATTTTTTTCCTGGCTACAGTTTGAACTGCTTTGAACTACTGAGCAGCTGATAAAGTGATATGATGCAGTGAGGTCAGCAGGACCTCATCCCTACCCCTCCCTTTCCAAGAGGAAGAAGCAATACTAACACACTCTAACGAGCTGGCTCAGCAGCACAGCAGTGTCATTAACCACATCTCAGTCATCAGACCAGAGCAGATTATACCAAAATGCACAGGATCTCCGACATCCAAATTATTAAGGCCTCTTTTTAAGTAATTGGGGCAATGTGTTTTATGGATGCACACCAAGACGAGACATGAAGGATACCTAAAGGATTGATAAAATCCTTGTCTGCTTTCCCTCTGATTTTCATGAAGGGCCAGTTCAGTGATACAAAATTTATGTACTTTTGTTTCTCTTACGAGAAAAGCACAATCACCAGCTATTGCAAAATCACATTCAGGATACACAGGTTAAAAATGCAAATATAATATGTTCTAAGATGAAAATGAGTTATAATTCAAATAACACAGTTTTGAAAAAGAGAAGTAAATTCAGAATATTTTAAAATAACTGTGAAAGGAAGCAAGCAGGCATTTTTCTAAAGTAATAAATCCCTCTTTATGATGTAATAAAGTTTAATCCAATTGAAAGCTTACAAGGTCAGCTGATTTCTCACCTATGAAAAGATACAGAAATCCAACTGTAGTCTTCCAGTGTTCCAAGTAGATGCTAAAAATTTTCTTTTATTTGTCCTCATCAGGATAGTCATATTTATGTGAGAATGTACCTACTGCACCACACTACATTCTCTGTTAAGAATTTACCTTATGCTGTTCAGCTCCATCACCGACAGGTTTGAGAGTTTGCACCACAGCCATTTGGGTCCTATTCTTCCCTGAAAAAGCACTGTGAAGAGTTCTCACAATGGTCTCACAAAATGTATTATTAGCGTTCTGTGATGTACTTGGGAACAGACCTCAGCTGCCAGAAACACCGCCACACAGTGATGCACATGCACACTCCAAAGACAAACGGCGGACACAGGACATTTTTCTTCCCACAACTGCCAGCCGGAGAATCCTGTTCTGCTTTAGCCTCCAAGTTATTTTAAATGGAGCTCTCAGAAGACTGGGGAAGGAAGAACCAAAGCACAAGAATAAAACATAATACTGCATATCTCAGAACCTGCTCTGTTTATTTCACACTCAGACAGTTGAGAATACCTACTGCATTAAGATCCTAGTCAGGTAATTCTCCTACTCTCAATATCTTCTGAGCCCTTTTTTTTTTTTACATTTTTTCTTATGTAGCGGAATACATTTCATTTCTATAGCCCTTTTTCTTTCCTTTTCCTACTTAGTAATACTGATTTTGTCAGTCCAATTGTCTTTTCTCTGTGCAAGTCTCCTAAGAAATGGCAACACACAAATAGTGGACACACAGAAATGGTATGACAGCATTGTTATATGTATAATTAAAACTTAGACGAGGTTATGCAAAATTTTCAACTTATGAAAATTTCATGCCTAAGTTATTCAACCATAGCCATTTAATGAACTAGAAAAGCAGGTGTCCTACTCAAGGTGTATTAATGTTTGCCCCTTGAAAACTTGAAGCCTCTTGAAATCACTTCACTTATACCAAAATTTACATTTAGCTTCTAGAAAGACACTGAGGATCAGCAGCTTGTGTCAATGATAGGTGAAGACAATCTAATGGCAAGTACTCAGCATCATGCTGAATTGATACCTAGTCTAGGGCACTGATTATGGAAACACTAAAACAGGTATTAAGATCTACCTTTATTCAAATTAGGCTTACTGCAAATGGTACCTCAAGCACGTGCATGGGCCGAAGGGGAAAGTTTCCCCCAGACACCATGATAGAAACAGCTATTTACTTTTACCTGTTCTTAGGAGGGCAGAAGAAATCAGCTATTATTCTTGAAGTCTTTTAAGAAACATGTGCAGACAGGCAAGACATATCAATCTTATATTCTCATAACCCATCTCCAAAGTCATCATCTAAAACAGCCTCACATTGATTTTTAGACATTTTCAACCTTAAGTATGTTTCGACTTTTGCTACAGATCATAAACAACAATTTTGGCCATCAAGATGCTATTCAGAAAACTCACTTTTGGCAAGCAATGTGCGATTCAGACACAAGTAAAAGGAGAAAGGGAAAAGATTCAAGTGCAATGAACATTGTTTCTTTACTTATGAAATATAAGGCAAATCTGACTATTTGATGCCTGATCATTTATTACCTTCCCCAGCAAATAAAGTCAGCACACCAGAGTAAGTTTTTGAATGTGCCTGTGTTTTTTATAGTACAATATTAGCTTGTAGAATAAGTTTTTGGATAGCGGACCAACACTTCTGCTCATAATGTGCTTCAGATCCATTTGTAACATGAACAAATTGCTTGCAACTGCTTTTCTGTTCAGTGTCACCTGCATGCAAAAATGTTTGCAATTACAGCTCCATAACACTTGTGGACACAACCTG
Organism: Mohoua ochrocephala; assembly: GCA_013398855.1. Lineage (NCBI taxonomy): Eukaryota > Metazoa > Chordata > Aves > Passeriformes > Acanthizidae > Mohoua > Mohoua ochrocephala. The sequence continues at coordinate 63,275 of VZTA01003770.1, forward strand.
CAGAGAGAGGGATTTTACACAGCAAAGAAGTATATTTCTATGGTGTAACGGGCCAAGAAGGAAGGTGCCTGCAAAGATGTAAATCAGTGCACTGATTCACACCAGGTACTGATTTGCACCAGCTGAGTCTCAGCACATTTTTTCAGTGTATTGCCTGTAAACACCCTCTCAAAGGCTAGAGGCAAGCCTGGAAAAGAAACAATGCTTCCTTATAATTATAGCCCATTTCTCATTCAACAACTGAAATATGGCAGAAAGTAAACATTCTAATTCCAAAGAAAACCACAAAGCCATTGTTTTCCACTGAACCATGTCTTAATTTGTTTTCTTTTTCTGACAGCCAATTACTCCTCATGTTTTGCACTACCAAGCTGATAATAAGCCACACTCTTGCAATGCCAGCCCTGCCACTCTCAGGGTTTTGCTCAGAATTAGCAGGCTGGACAGGAACATCTTGCAGACAGATGACACCTATGTGCATGAGGTTGTGTGACTGGCTGGCCTGAAATCCAGCCAACCCTCAAAACATAAAGATGGGATTACACATTAATTTATTATTTCCCCTCCTTCTCTTCCCTCCTGCTACCAGCTGGTAGTTCCCCTGGAAAGTGTCCATAATACACTGGTGGGTATTTTTATGACTTTAAACACGGATGAACGGGAGGTTGTGTGTCCCAATTTCTAAAAGAAACGTTAACAGAGTGTGAGATACATATTTTTTTAAAGCCTCTTTTCCTAACACACATAGAGGAGGCAATACTCCTCTAGAAATTGTCCTACATTTTCACAAGATTGTTGTTTTTCAATCCTAGGCCGAGTTTCTTCGCCCAGCACCATATGGGTTTAATGGTATAAGGCAAAGAACAGCACAGACTATAGATACTCAGACATGGTGAGGATGGGAGCTCTTCATAAAAAGTAAATGCAAATTAGCATAATTTACCTTGTGCCCTGTTATATGGGGAAAAGTCTACTCATGCAGTAATGATTAGTCTCATGCACAAAACTATATAGTGCAGTCAGAGAGCAAAAACTGAACTGAAACTCCATAAAAAGGTATTTAAAAAATTACCAGAATCCTTTACAAAGCATGAACACATAGAAGATTTACTTTGTTTTTTTAAAGTTCATTTTAAAGGTTAATTTCGCTCTTACTTGCCTAGTTTAGAGTTACTTTCATTTGAAGTTTGGTGTAAGACATAAGGCCCAGAGAGAAACCTTGTAAAAGTGGTATCAGTGCAAAACCTGCAGGCAACTACAGTAAAATACTGAGTAAGTGCTACCAACTTCAAAGAGAAGACCCACAGGTAGAGAAGCCTGCTATTTATGCAATTAATTTTCAGTGGTGCTGAAAAGAAATGAAATATTTTGCATATTGTTGTTATAAAGCAAAGGAGAGGTAGATATATTAGCAGGATTGCACTTCTCTCATTCTAGTTACATATTGTGTTATAGAAGATGGAACTCAGCAGTCATGTTTCTACTTAATTAGTTTCAAAAACTCCCCTCATTTTCCTCATGAAGTCATTGGTGGGAAGCAAATAGAAAGATATGGGAGGAAAACACAAACTTTTCCCTCTAAGTAAGAACTATTTCTATTACAACAGATTCATCCAACCAGAAGAATAGATGGCACTACAGACACCACGCCTACACAAAACAAAATTTCAGCTCACTTTCAGCCTCACAATTACATCTATTCCATCAAAGATGAATGACCTGTGTTTCAGAGCCAAAGTATTTACCAAGTGAAAGAAGAACATTTTTAAAATAATGAAATAGGAAAAAAAGACCAATAAATGTGACTAAGTACCTGATTACACAGATTAACTTCAAAATCCAATGGTTAAAATACTTCTCCCTTGGGTTTAGCATTGCTAGCTTCCCAAAAATATGCTATTAATACAGTGTACCAGAAAGCACATTTTCTTTGGGTCCATAAAAGCTCTGAGAAGGTAATATTTCAGGCTTCAGAGAATGTCAGTGACACGAAGCAAACTTTTAGATGCAGAACCACATGGAGAAAGTTCTGCAGCTTCACAAATGCCTGTAAACGTCAGCCATGGAGGAAACACTACCGGCCTGCATTACAAGACACTTCATGCTTGTAGTCACATAGACAAGTATGTGTGTGTGTGTGTATATATATATATATATACACACAGCTACTAACCTTTTAAATCTTCAATAACAGAAGCAACACTTCCATTCCCATTGAAATTAAAATGTCATTTTTCATAGCTACCTGAAACGGCAAACTCTCGTGAGTTTTGCTGCACAGATCCACGCGGAAAGTTGGTGTTTCCGGTGTCGCCCTTTGGCAGATCAGGCTGCTGGGCTCAACAAATGGATATTGTTCTCTTTTAATTACTTTTTAATACTGCGTATTATGGTACCCAACAGAGCAATAGCATCCAATATCAGAGAGGAGTCCTCAGCTTGTTCGATGTGTGTGTCAGGAAAGACAGAAGCTTCTGGCTGCAATCTCCCTCTCCTGCTGTGACACACCACCTGCAGTGTGACGCTCCTGTGGTGCACATGCTTCCCACAACCATGTTTGCAGAGAGAATGCCCATTTACAGACAAACCAGCATTTAAATGCCATTGCCCTGCCTGTGCAGACAGCTAAAAAGTACCAGGAGAACTCTTTGTACATTATTCTTGCAGTGAAATCTAATTTGCAGTGTAGTTGGCACCAAGGCTAAAGTTCAGGCAATGCACGGATTATTCCCTTATCGGGAAGGCTTCACAGCCTGGGAGGAAAATTCACTTTGATCAATTGTGGCTCTCAGAAAGCTCACGTAAAATGGAAAAGACAGAAATACCTTCCCACTTAAAAAACACATCTCTGCAGAAGAAAAATTTAGCTAACACAAGAAATTCAACTCTGATCTGTTTTGATTCTGTTGAGAACAGTAAGTATAAAAGCACATGCTTATATAAAAATCAGAGCTGTAACCAAGTTGCTATCTCCAGTGTGGCATGCACAAGCATACTGCAGGCTGCTCAGTGTAATCAGCTTTAACACTCAACTAATTCATACTGATCATCACCAGATCCAAGTAGCTGTCAATTTTCCGTGGTACAGGGCTAGCTTGAAGGCATTTGGTGCAGCTTGAACTTCTAGACGTAATTAAATTTTATATTTACAATAGCACGTTCTCCTTGATCTGAAAACCTCAAAGTTTGCATATAGAGACATGTATGCTAACAAATGATCGACAGGAATAAACTACTGATAAAGATCTTAGCTACTCCTTATTAGAAGCCAAATGATATTTCCCAACTTTGTGTAGCTTTATTTTGATTCAACAGATTGCCTCACATATTTTTCCTATTCTCGTGGTTTTACTGCTCAATGTGCACTTGATCAAAGTTTCATCCTGTCTTGTGCACGTATTACAAGACTAAATAGGAATGCTAAGATTACCACTTCATGTCTTCAGTCCATCAGGCTTAGCACCTTGCAACAAAAACCCAAGCTGCTTGTCTCAGAGAATGGCAAAGCAAAAAATTTGCTGGAAATGACGATGACACATCATTCGTTTAATACTTTGAGGCAAGAGACTTGTTAGCTCTTACAGGCTCTAATTACAAAAACCAGTGACAGAGCAAGAGGAAATGGCCTCAAGCTGCACCCGGGGAGGTTCAGGCTGGACATCAGGAAGAATTTCTTCACTGAAATGGTTGTCAAGCATTGCAACTGGCTATCCAGGGAGGTCGTGGAGTTACCATCCCTGGAAGGGTTCAGGAAATGACTGGACATGGCATTTAGTGCTATCGTTTAGTTGACAAGACAGTATTCAGTCAAAGGCTGAACACGACCCGAATTATTTTATGATTTAATTCTATGATACTACACTTTCCTCTTTTATTTTCTATGATGCATTTCTATCCAGAAAGTAACCCCAGTTTCAATATGCAGGAAAATCCAGGAGCAAAGATGTATAGTATACTGATTAAACCAAAACACCTCTGCATTAAGGCTCTTTATTCACTGTTAAACCTCTTTGAAAAAGCAACCTACTTATATGTGTGATTCCCATTTCATTTGGAAAGCACAGATTTTTTAAAAGAACTTATCAACACTTTTAGGTTTAGGCAGAAGAAAGAATTCATACTATCAGATCCAAAGTGTGACAATAACAACTTGCAGCTGCTTATTCATCAACATCTGTAAGTGCTGGTCTGATTCTGAGAACAGATCGTGTGTATAAACCCTTGCCATTATATTGAGGCCTGTGGTTGTAATAGAACCTGAGTACGCTTATTAAAAACAGCTGCTGTAACAGAAATAGAGAATCAGTGTATATTACCATTTAAAAATCCCCAAATTGAATCAATAGAAGTCAGGAGAGACAAGCTTAAAGGGAAAAGTCCTTAAACGAAATTGAAAGATCAACCACTGTTCTTAATCTACTATAAACAATCACTTAATTAAGCTGTTATGAAACATAAATAAACATCATTCATAATGAGGAAGAAACATATGCGTTTGTGTGCTGCATCTATTTTTGCCATATAGATATGTGAAGAAAGCCAGCAGTAGAGATACACAAAAACATTTAGAGAATCTCTCTGACTTCAACTTGATAGTCACTAAAACAGTGTACATAAAACGTATTTTAATTTCATTTACATAATAATGGGGACTAAACAACAGGAAATCAAACAGCCATTTAAGATTTTTTAAATGTTACTCATGTTAAATTTTATTCACTTTTCTTGGCTACTATTTCTTACATTTTTCCACCTCCCTACTCCAATGTAACCAATTCCCTAAAAGCTGTAACCTGGCTCCTTACACACTAAGGACGTGTAGCTGTGACTAGTAACAACAGCAACAGATATGACACGGATTAATATTCCTTTTTGTTGCAAGTTGTGTACAAGGTATGAACAAAAGGATTACTGAATTAGCATAAAGGTGGACTGTACCTTCCACCATTTCAGAAGACAGCCCTCTGTTAGAAAAAAACCGTCACTGGTGGATGCTGAAAACATGAACTGTGGGAACTCTTTTTGGAAAAGTCTTTTATTGGCTGATCTGTTTCTTTCACAGCTGTGTAAGTGCTCACCGTGTGGAAGTAAATCATATTAGTTATCGGGTAAAACAACCTGATTCATTTTGTACTTCTGTGCCATTAACTACCACACTATATATGATTCGCTGGAGAATTAATGAATTTAATTCCTCTGTTCAAACACAAAACCAAACAAGAATAATCCTTTGGTTTATAACTTTTAAATAGATAACTTCAAGCCTTAATGATGCTTAGAGTACATTAGGGAAGGCACCCACTGAAACTATTTAGCTAATGGTAACTAGACACTTCCATTAGAAAGCCTAATTAATTGGGATTTAAAATTAACTCTGATTTGCAGTGGACCATAAAACTATCCAGACCAAAATTTTATCCATTTATTTGATGGTTTGCAAAAGATCAGATTAAAGAAAGAGTATCGATAAATTATCCCTTGTTGTTTCAACACTGTTCTCAGTATTTGAAACTGCAGTTTTAAAACAAAATTTTAAAAAATTGGCAGGCCTCAAAACTCATCCTAGGTTGCATTTATCTTTTAACACACAAACACTTGTGAGGATAGAGAAAAAACCAGAAGTATACAAAAGGTTTACAAAAGGCATACAAAAATAGATTTATATTATATACCTATCACTATCACTTTATGCATTATATCTCACAATCTCATATGATAAATTGCAAAAAAGGCCCTGCTAAAGGAAGCACCTGATTTCTGCTGTTACAAGTGCCCTTAATTTCAACAGCAAAAACAGTCAGTAAGATTTTACTGCAATAAATGAGATGAAGTCCCAAAGAGGAATTTATTCTTTCAAAATTTCATGTTCTTTAAATAAGGAGAAAATTTCAAATTAATAAATGAAAAGCATAATAAGTTCAGAAAGCAGAAGCCGGAAACTGGCTCAGAAGTCGCTAGCTTAAAATACACAAGCTGGCAAACAAACAAAGCATTGAGACACGTCACAGGAACTGCTCAGAACTGCTGCTCCCAGTCTCTGCTGCAGCACAGCTATTCTTTCACAGCACAGAATTTTCAGGGTATTAGCCAACAGGGCAGAACAACAAAATATTTTACATAAAATGGGTTATATTTATATCACAATCAAGTAAGGCCTTGTTTTAGAGAGATTTTTTTTTTATGAGTCATTCCTAAAAGCATTTGCTAAATTCCCTGATGTCCCAACAAAAGAGATATAGTACAAGCAAGTCTGAGAAAAGTGAAGAATGTAAATTTTTTAAACATATTATGAAAGACTTTCTTTCTCTCCCCATGGACCAAAAAAGAGTACCAAATAAATACTCTGCATTTGAAATAAATGACTACTTACAAAATAACCTTTGAAAGCAAGGGTATGCTCATGTTCCCCTTCTAAATTTGTGGTCAGAAGCAATCCAGAGACTGACAGGTTAAGGTAAGACGCTGCTCCTACGATACTCTCCCTGATGACCACCCAACAGCAGCAGAACCCACTCTGGCTCATCTGGGTGAGCAGTGGCTTTCCTGAACAAACCCACTCCACACAGCACAGCTCCCAGGAGGCATCAGAGTAGATATAAACCTTTACTGGGAGTCAAGAAAAGTTGCTCCTGAACCTTTTGTAAGGGAACTGCCAAACCCTGAGCACAATGGAAGAAAGAGCAAATGAAAATAAAATCCCAAGCAAACAAAACCCAAAACCAACAACCCTGGGTAGAAAAATGTATAAATTAGGATTATGCTTGAGACAAATTACCTTTTCTTTCACTCCCAATGTAGATGTGTCACCAGTGCCTTTGAGCAATCCACATGAAGGCCCTAACCAGGCTGCAGAAGCAGTAGTCAAGGACCCCTACTGAACGTGAGTATAAGCATGATTTCAGATTTCCTATTCTGTTTCTCACCTCACTTGCTATGTTACTTTTTCTTTATATATCTGTATTAAAAAAAAATACTTGGCATTAACACTACAATATTAGTAGAATATTAATAAGGCCATCCAGAGTTGTCCTCTGCAAAGTGAGGATGACAAACCGGCTGGATTTCCATGGCCTTACATTTGGAAAGCTCTTCCACAATTGCATAAACCTCTCTGTTTTTCAAAAAATATTAGGTGAAAAAAATTAGAAACGGAACTTTTTACACAAAATATATCAAGTAAACTGTATTTAGCTTGTGGACTGGGCTTCTGATCCTTGGCTCTATCAGTAATTTAATTCCTAACACAAAGAAATATGTGAACATTTAGCAATTGATCCTTGGTTGTCTTACTTCAGCTGTAAAGAACTCACCAGAAATATTCTTTCAAGTTGATCTTGAATGTCTTTCATTCCTGGAAAAGCAGCGACCCCTTGAATCATTTCTACAAAGATACAACCCACTCCCCTACAGAAGGAAAAAAATAAAGGCAACGTTAGAAAGATTTCTTATAGACCAAAAAGCCAACAACAATGCTTTTGTATCCTTTACCAGCATTTAAATAATTTTTTTTTCTTAATTGATGCCAGGTGGAAGGACAGGCATGTGCATTTGCTAAAATCAGTGTATAGAAATGAACACTTCTCAGGTGTTTGAAGACAAGTGTAGAGGTAGCAGGAATATGGTTGGTGGTGTTGAGACCAATGAAGGCACAGCTGCTGATTTCTGTATTAGTGCTTCCCAAGCAGAATCGTCATGCTCCCAAACGAGCTCTGGGGATGTGGGAATGGCAGCAAGCGAGCATCCTTGGGAGAAGCTGAACGGGGGCAGGATGATGACATGGAAGCACACTGGCAGGGCTTAGCATAGGAGGAGAATCTGGGAAAAGGCGAGTAAAAAGGAAAAGGGCACGTGGCTGCTCACAGTCACTGAACTAAGCTACCGCCCAAATGCTGGTAACTTTGGGGATGTACTTGCTTGGACTTTCTTCTCCCCTCTTCCAGCACAGATGAAAGAAGCTCAAAGCCCACAGCTGCTGACCCCATTCCCCAGAAGCTCTGGCTGAGAGGTCCTGCAATGGACTGAGGAGCCATGGGCTCCCTCCTCTCCCCACTGTGACAGCCACCTCCTTTACAGCTCCTGCCCTTGGTTTCCCACAAAACGTATTTCACACGAGTCCCCCTCATCCGACTGAGTTAAGCCAGTGGCAAAAGAACTGGGAAATCAGACTGTAAAAATATCTGAGGCGCATTAACTACAGCACAAAGAATGGATTCTCAAAGGTTGAGGAAAGCTTCTGTGACTATCTCAAATTCCAGATAACCTGTAAACTTCCTGCATCTCAAAAGGAAAGCAAATTATAAATTTGCACTTGTTATCTTTTCTGGATGAAAACAGCTCAAGAGTTGCTTGTTCCCTCAGCAAAAATAATTTTAAGAGAAAACACCCCTCTTGACTATCAATAGGATGCAGAATTTGATTATATACTGCAACTTCTTCAGTTACATTTTTCTGCATATGTTTTTCTACAACTTTCATATGCAAACACCCACATATCCCTTACAACCATGTCTGTCTAAGCAACCATACAAAAACGCTCTTCACTCAGAGTAATAATATGTTCAAACCCCCAAAACATATATCAAAATGAACTACGAATTTCAACACTAACTACAGTTCCACCTCCCCCTAAAACTGAGAGTTTTGTTTCTGTGTCAGAAAATCCCAGCAATAACCTCTCATTTAACTTTGTTTTTAGAAGTAAATTATTTGGAATGTAGTAATTACATACCTTTTCATTGCTTATGCATCGTGATGATGCATTCAGAAAGCAGCATTTAATTTTAGGATATGTGTGCATATATTGGCGAGGAAGTGGTTCTAGAATAAAACAGCCTAATGAAAACAGGTTGCATATTTTCATTAAGACTGGAGCTGAGTACTCATAGACACCACTTAACTAAGAGTATCAGTAAATAACCCGTGCTTTACTCATCTCTCAGGCTTTGACAAATACCCAATAATGAAACAATTTCACATTCCAGGACAATGAGGGTTGATAGTCAAATTTTTTGAAGAAGAAAATTAAACATACACCACCATTTTCTAATTCTACAACCCGAAGCATAGATATATTAAGTAAAGTTTCTCGTTGGCATAGAAAAGTGGAAGAAAACTTTGGAAAGCACAGTTGTGGTCAAATTTTAGAATAAATCAGGTGTTTATAAAAGAGAGGTTAAAATTTATGTTCCATATGCTTCTGCTGGTTACCAAATGAACTGAATTGATTAAACTGCCATTCATCATTTAGTCTGGTTAGTGCTTCATTAGGCACAGATAGGCACAATACATCTTAGTCAGATACTTATAAACAGTACCAGCATCTCAGGCAAGGAAAAATTCAAGATTTGAGCCAGAAGCCATTTATTCAAGATGAGCAATAAAGCAATTGAACTTAGACTAAAGAAAAGAGGATCACAGTTCTATTCTTGCAACCAGAAAACAGGCATTTGATTAAACCAGCATATCATTTGAGAGCATATACAAATCTGCAGAGAATCTTCATCTAGCTGTCTGAACTGAAATGCTGTAAGGGCAGCAGGAAGATTTTGCCAAATTTTGTATTGCTTTACATTATTTATAAATTTGTCCACGTTTAGTGGTTCTGACACAAGTAGGAGCAAAAAAATCAAGTAAGAACTGCAAACAACACTGAAGAAAGACTTCCTGCTTGGAAAGAAGAATCCTATTGTATCTCTTGGACTCTTGTGCAGCCCAGAATTCCATTTAGTCACAAGATGAAATAAAAGAGTACTGGAGTTAAATAAACACCTAATACAAAAATCAAAAGGGTATGATAATCATTGGGGAGAGAAATATAAGCAACCTTCAAGATTTGACCTGGAAGACTGCTGTTCCCTTCAGCCCACTTGAAAATTAAAGCTTACGATTGGTTTCAAAGGTTATGGTGTTCAGCACACTGACGAATAAGTCAATAGAAAGAGAAGTTTAAATAAATACTAAAAAGAGGGAAAACAGTAATACAGAAAAAGTATGACATTGAACTAGGAAATGGATAGGAAATACCCAGAAAGCCATAACAGCACATAAAGGCTTCAAGAGGGCTGGATGGTATTTTAGATGTCATAGTGGTTTCAGGGAATCTTAGGATCACAGTAAGTAGAAACTTGAGTCTGTCATAGCATCCCTGCACTGCAAACTGTAACTGCGAACGAGAAAAGAAATAAAACCTCTACAAGGCCTTGAAATTTTGTCTTGTTTTTGTAGACCTCACAAACTTTTAAACAGTTTAGAGATGTTTTTGAACAAAGCAAAAACTATTTTCATGCCAGGAGAACTGGGTTTTGAAGAAAAATAAGAAAATGATGTCATTTTTGGCTACAAGAAAACCCAAGGGACAGGGAGAATGTGATGACTCTGTATTTAAAATTATGCAAAATAAAGGACAAGGAAGAACTGATCACGATTTTAATGGTTCCCAGAATGGTAGGTAGATCCGAAATAGTACAACTAGAAATAGCAGAATGCCTTTAGGAAATAGAAATTTTAGGGTGAGTGTTAGGGAAATATAATTAATAATTGTGCTGTACCCCAGCCTCCCAATGGACTTGAAGCACAGTTACAGTCATGTAAAACTAGACAAGCTGAAATACTTAAGAATATTCTTCAGGAAATGGACTTGCATTAACAGTAGAGTGGATAAGATGATCTCACACATCACTCCCACCTCTATTAGACGCAAGACTATTTCTTAAAATATGTAATAGAGGCTTTAAGGTGTGTGCATCTCCAAGGGTATGTTATTTAGGTAAATTTGTCCATGCTCAGCATACAATGACATTTTCAGGAAGCACTTATAAATAATTTTTGACAAAAGAATATTACCTTAACAAATTTCAGCGTATTCAGTTCAGATTTTCCTACTCTCTTTATAGGACTTCTGAGTTCGGATAAATAAGCCAAACGCTGCAATGCTGTTCAGAGATCTTTCCGATGCAATGGCATAGGATAAACTTGCAAAGTAAAGGTGACAGCCATTTAATGCTGAAATGGGTGGTAATGGTGCTCTCCGATGACAAAAAGCATGACTAAACCTCTTGATACATTGATGAGACCATACGTGGCCATGCCATCCAATATTGCTCTCCTATTGTCCTGCTTAATTTCCTGGGACTCTGGCTGTCACTGTACAGCATTATACAGAGTAAGAGTTACTAGCACAGCTGAATGGCTTCTCTTGCATTTGAATTGACATAGTAAATGAGCATTCAACTTCACATAAAAATGAAGTTGAATGCCATTGAGAACCTTCTTTTTTTGTTGGTTTTTTTTTGTTTTTTTTTTTTTTTCTGCACCGCTTTTATAATTCAGAAGGGTATTTCCTTAAAATTAACTTGCTTACTGGTGGATTGGTTTTATATGTTTGGCTTAGGGATTCACATTCCTGTCTCTGTGTAACAAAGATCCTTATTGCTACAAGAATCTCCAGCATATCTGTACTTGAATATTGTAAAAAAAAAAAAAAAAAAGCATAACAGCTTTGGTAAGGCACAATATAGAAAAGATTATAAGGGATGATTCCTTCAGTTAATATTATGATTTTTCTTGATGGAGTCATAAAAGAGAGTACAGACACACTCCAGAATGAGGAGCTGTTTCCAAACCAAGTTTTAGTTTATACTTAAATCACAAATATAGAAACTGTATGTTTTGAACTGTTGAATATTCTGCCTTGAACAGATCTGCTTTGTAGCAGGCTCAGTGCAGGTGATATTATTCAGCATGGCCTTCACATGAAAACCTATGCTGGGTCTTCACATAATATTTCTGTCTGGTCATTAAGCCTGTTTTCTGTGTGCAGGGTTTGGCTTCAGAGGGGGAAGGCATTTTATGACAACAAATAATTGCTTTCAGCAATCCCCCTGGTGAGATTTCTGAAACTCAGAGGAACAACAGAGTTTTTATTCAAGCTTCCCAAACTACGCACTGTTTGTAATGTTAAATATATCGGAATTAAACAGACAAACAAACAAACAGAAACACAAACAAAACCCCGCAAAACCCACACACACTCCCCTTCAAAATTCCGCTGCTTCATTTTTTATGGATTTGTCACCAAGATGTAATACTGGAGCATCTTCCATAAAATCCTAGTAATATACATGTTGTAAGGGCACAGAGATTTTTATCTTGTCTGATTTATTCAGAGAAAAAAAAAAGTCATGTTCCTTTATCATACTGCTTATGAACACAACTATGAAAACAAATTTTGGGGGAAATGAATGTAAAGCAAGGGACTTTTTTCTCCTTAGCTGACAAAAATCTGATTTATTTCTGCAGGAGCAGACCGCCAGAATACCCACAAATGCTGAAGTTGGTTGGAATTTGTCTTTCATGACCATTACCCTTTGATATATAAGAAATAACATCTGATGGGCGATAGTCTGATAAAAATACAGTGGCAATAAAACAAACAGATTGTAGTTCTCATGTGAGAAGTAATGAGTGAATCAAAATTTCCCTTTCATGATGACAAAAAACATTAAAATTTGTGCAGGAAGCATATGCAATGAATGAAAACTAATTTACTTGAGAGCATGATAGCTTAAGGTATTTCTTTACAGTCAGACTTGAAGTAATTGCAATTACAAGACAATAGAGTGGTCATGTTCTTGCCAGTGTCACTGAATACCTAGAAATAAAAGCTCCAGAATTTTTTGTTCTTTGTAGCAATGCTCAGTTTCTGTATTAAGAAATCCTACATTCGTGAAGGATTAAAATCTACATGATCCCTTTTTGTGGGATTCTTTCTATTGGACTCACTCGTCCTGTAAAAGCAGAGCCAAAATAAGCTCAAGACAATACCCCTCAAACTTGAGCAACATTTTGCCAGGAGACACTTTCTTGTTGAACATGTTCTTCCTGGTTTTCTTTTCTGCATCCAGATACCTTTATAATGTACTTGAAATTTACAACACACATGAAATTTATTTCTAGCAGTGAAAAAGTAACAGCAAATCTGATGTTCCAAATAGATAAAAGTAGTTTTCAGATAGGAACGGAAATGCTTTTCCCATAACTACAGACCCAGACAGTTCCTCACTTCCTCACACATAGCACTTCTATGAATCTGAGCCTATAGAATTTTCCAGTCAAAAGCTAATTCAGCTGATAAAACTTTTGAAGAACTCACTGACAGCAAGAGGAATTTAATTAACAATACCTTTATAGTTACTGCAATATAACTTTAATACCCTAATCCTACACATTAGCATTTCTTTGGAGTGGAAGTCATAATCCTGAGGAACATCAAGGGCAAAAGAGCTAATTTCCCCTACGCTGTTTTCTCTCTCAGCCCCCAAGATGTATTTCTTCAGGGCATACTGGGACTACTGCTCTCACATTTCTCTCACCGCAAACTGTTTACAGGAGAAACAGGATAAAGATGCCTTTGCAATGTCCCTTGTGTAAAAACCATAACTTGGTGCACTTGTGTCTAAGGCAAAATCCATTTTTATGTAATAAATGTCTTAATTACGGTTGCAGATCTTCATTGGTCAAATATTCATGAAAGCATACATGGAATTACAGTGAGCACTCAAATCCACAGTCATAGCAGTCTATATGTGAAAAGTGGTGTGTTCCTGAAAAATAACATTTATTTTTCTAATAATAGGACAGAAAAACTCTGTATGAAGAGGTTTCCCTAAATTAAGCTAAGATTTGAAATCATGTGTAACAACACAGATGTAACACAGAGTAATTTAAGAAGCAATTTTGTAACATTTTACTGACCTAGTTTTAATTTATTTCTTCTGCAGTACTAAACATAGCTGATGCTAGTTAATAAAAGTGAATTTAAAATATATCCCAGCCCATAACTGCTTAGGTTACCTGTACTGCGACTAAGAGTGTATTTTTTATAAAAACAAAACAACAGGATACGCAAAAAAATTGCCAGCTGTTAGCAAACACAGTTTAAAGCCATCTGCATTTCAAAATAAAATATCCCTAGTGACTTCTTGATGTAAGCAACCCAGATGTAGCAGCAGCACATGCATTACCAGAATCAAATGGATTTAATAGCCTGTTTAAACTGCTTCATTTACTAATATCATACTCTTCCTGTAAGGAACAAATAGAATAGGTTAATTTGGGGATTTTCCCCCTATGTTTCTGTGTCACTTATATATGGGTTTTAGTAATCCATAAACCCTTTATGTGTTGAAGCCTATTTTCCTAGCATTGACTTTCAAAGGACTGTAAAATTCAAGGATTAGGACAAGTTACACCAGAGGCAATGCAAAACCATTTTCCTAGCTACTAGTAAGTCCTCATCAAGAGGGGAAAAAAATGCTATATCAAAGGTTATCACAACTCTTTGATGCAGTCATGGGTCGTATAATACATTCACATAATGCAGCTGCATCAAACGCTGTCAGCAGTAAATCACAAAGCCCAACACACTGATTTCCATCACCAGCCTGACACCACTATTGCATGTACATCTTCATTAGTATTATTTTATTGCCAGTGGCTATTTAAAAAAGAATGCAGGAGAATGTAACATTGCATGTGGATCATTAGCTTTTAGTTACTATTCTAATTCTCCGCACCAGCAAATGAAGTGTAAAAATAGCCCGCAGCCTCTGCCACCTGCTTCCAGCCACTGTCCAGTGGTTAATATTTGGACTGGTTTTTTCATGCAGCTGGTCTTCTACTCAGTGGGAGCCTGACTTTCTGTTCCTGGGGAACCACCATGAAATGTCATTTATCATGGCTATAGAAAAAGCCCTGTGACTTTATTTTTTTTCTTCTCTCTAAATAGAGGAAACAGCTGTGCTTTCTACCTCAACATTATTTAAATATTTAGTGAAGTGGCTGCCTAGGTTTGTCATCATGTAGATCATCAATAACGACACACTATCTGCCATAAGGACATAATGCCAGTAATTGCATAAAAATGCTAATGCTACAAACACACTTTTGGTAACAAATTACCAAATTATCTTGGAATCTGACGGTAGACAGGTTTCCCCATATCTCCCTTCCTCCCACTCTGGGAAGCCACCAAATGGCTTTAATGTAATTATGGCTCAGCTCTGTCCAACCATTGTGCAAGCACAGCCCCAAGCCTGCCTGAGCTCCAGCAGAGCTCAGCGTTAGAGGTGCCGAGTAAGCGCGAGTGACCTCAGCACGCAGCTACACCTCTCGCAATCAGACTGCAAGCGCTGTCCCAGACAACCCAGCAAAGCACAGAAGTAAAAATCGAAAGCTCTTCTGGCACACACAGTGCACATTTGCTCTCCGCTGATGTGTCAGAGGCTGAGCCTCTGCACAAATTGCTGCCATGTGAAAGAAACTGTATTACTAGGTCCCTTTTTCCTAAGCTCTTCATAGTTCTTCAGTTTGTACAGGGCAGAAAAAATATTGTAAGGGCTACAAATTGAATACAAGAGGAATATGACATTGTTTTTCATTTGAAACAGAACACACCACCTGTCTCTGAGCACCTGGATTTTTTCTTAGGCCTATATGAAATGCCCTGTGCAAGAGAACACCATTTATTGATATAATTGAAGATGTAACTATTGGGTTCTTCTCCAGCACTCTTGTGTCATTTTTGTCAGGAAACAAAATAATGACCTGGATTGCTGAAGTAGCATTTTAAGTCCTTCCTTGATAGTCCCTGCTGCCCATGTAATTCAAATATAAATATGATATGCTCAGTCTGCAGGTATACTAAATTTTAAATGCTTTTAATTAGCTACATGACTTAATCTTTATTATAGGAACACCACATATTTTGATTGGACCTTCTAATAGCTCTTTTTCTAAAACCATCATTGGGGAGAATGTTAAAAGATCTATTTTTGACAAGCTATTGAACTTTGGAGTGAACCATTTTTTTTGTGGAAAAATTTTCAGCAATAATAAAAAATGTGTTAAAATCCTTTGTTCAGTTTCACAGTGCAGTGTTTTTTAAATTGGGAAAAATTACAAAAATAAATTTCCAATGTTGCTTTTAACGTAAAAAAGGCATTTTAAAGTGCTTTTCGAGCAGTTTGCCCTATTCAAGCATTAAAAATTTCCTTTAGCTGTTTCCATATATTCTCGTTGTAATTTACAAGTTGACTCATGTATGTGCAGACATACACAAATACGCGTGACTCAAGAACTGGACAAATGTAGAGGCAACCGTGAGAAGATGAGCAGAAAGGACAGCTTATCTCTCCCAGCTATTTGCATCCTCTGAGTCAGTTGTCCTGCCTCACCCCGAGCAAGCTGAGCTTCTTGCTGAGGGTGTCTGAGGTATTACTTGCAACAGAGGCGACTGTAAAACATCAGGAGCAGATGGGCTGCAGAGATTGCATGCAACCTGTGAAGACACCAGGCTGAACCTGGTATTTAGGAAAACAGGACAGTTTTAGGGCAGATGAGAAACTGAGACGCAGAAAGAAATTATTTTAGACCTGTGAAGTGGAGAATGGTCTGAGGAAAACCAGACAGCTGATACAGACAATGCTGCCTTTGCCTCTCTGGTGCACTTGTAAGATCACACTGTTCACATCTCGAGTTTTCTCACTCTCGCTTTCTTGCCTCTTGGTTCACCTTCCCTTGGAGCTCAAGGAACTGCAAGGAACTGCAGCAGCCAGGGCCCAGTTATACTAACCACTCACGTCAGTATTAGATATTCTCATATTTCTGTATATATCTGTGTGTATATATATATATCTATCTATCTCTGTAACGCCTTCACATGAAACAATCCTGGGACTTCTAAATCATGCCCCCAGGAGTCAAGATTTTCAGGAAAACCTAAGTTTTCATCCCATAATCTCTGATTTCAGCTTCAGGACTAAACACAACCTAGTCGTGCTTAGTTCCCTTCCCCAGCAAAAAAATACTCCTGCTAGTATTACTGTTTCAGTAATAATCCTAGGTCTTCAGTTGCAATGTTACACTGCAAGATTACTGTAAAAATATTATCCACACACCATATGAAAACATAAGGTGCTTTTAACCTTATCTTACAGTTACCCCTAGATTTTAATATAATCATAATTCTAACTTTGGGTTGCCTGTATTAAAGAACGATATTTCAGTGAACTGCAAAAAAATTATTGTATTTTTCTGAAAATTCCTCAGTGTAATTTTTTCTCAAATGAATGAGTTGTAAAGGTTTACAAAGTTGAATATGCATTAAAATAAACAAAACCAAACCAACCAACCAACCAACCAAAACTCAAAGCAAACAACCAAATAAACAAAACAAAATCCAAACATATCCCAGAGCATAAGACTTTCTTTGTAAGGAAGAGGATTTTTTTCCATAATTCAGAATTTGTACAGATTACGGAGATCCTGTCACCTCAAAACCTACAGAATAAACAAAGAACCTCCAGCTTGGTTTTTAACAGTAAAAATCCAAATACCTTCCTTGTTCCTTATTTAACAGAGGACTAAATGATGTCAGAGCCAGGTGATATATATTGTACAAATCAAACTACTCTTCTAAACCTGCAAGTCTAAATAAAATCTGCAGGTTTGAAAGAAAACTATTCAATGATATTTACTGCTACCAAGTACAGTCGATTAAGAACTGAGGGTTTATGCTCAGAACCAGAGAATTCTGGTTTTCTCCTTGCTACAAGTGGGCATGGTGAAAGTCTATCTTCTGCAAAACAAGTGTCATATCACATGAAAGGACCACACTAAGACTACAAAAGTCAAGCAATAACTCATTGGTGCTTGCAAAGCACCAATGGGTGCTGTGTCAACAGCAGGTATCAGCTGCCAGCCAGTGGGGTGGCAGGAGGGGATTCCCTTAGGGAGATACTGCAGGAACCACACATATCACTACACACGTTTTTTAACCTGTACCAATAATCTCACCACATATTTGGTTTGCATGTCTAAAAAAACCAAGAGGTCAAGCTTCTACAGAGTCTTGTCATCTATACTTACCACATGTCAAGGCAGGTGGAATATTCTGTTGATCCCAGAAGGACATCTGGAGGCCTGTACCATAGGGTTACCACTTCATTGGAATATGTATGACTAGGAACTGATTTAGCTCTTGCAAGACCTGTGGGGTAAACACCAATAAATTAATGTAAACAAAACAAAGAAATAGTTTGCTGTACAGTTACAATCTAAAAGGATATATGAGCACGTATCACGTAAGGGGACAGTATGTTGCGAGAGCATTTTCCTTCTAGAACTGGAGTATATTACTTAATGGTAGCATCTATCGTTAAGTACCTGGCTAAACAGAGCTGTAAATACTATGAAGGGATAATAAAATATGCTTTTCATAATGACAACCACAGGCCCAGGAGAGATGCAAAGATATACTGTGGTATACCTAAATAAAAAACAAATAAACAAAGACTTTAATTGCCATTAACTGCTCATCCTCAGGCATCAGTATTCTTCCATTTCAGTGTTATTTAGAAAAAGAAAATGAAAAGGAAACTGCCAGACAAATGATGCCACAAATGAGATGTGGCTTTTTAGGGAAGCCTAAGGAAACCTTCCACAGCGTACACTGCAAAGCCCAGCCTTCTTATTCAAGTTTACGTTTGAAAGCTGTAGACACACTTACACGTTACCATTCAAATAAATATTAATATCGCAGTAATACAGCAGAAAATGGTATGTGAAAAATTCTTCTCTCTCAAGAATTGTGTATTGGCAGTGCTCCAATTTCAGAAATCATTTCAATGAAATCTGTGGCCTATTAAAGGTATAATATTTACAATATTGTCTTTTAAGCTTGTCAGTCATTTAAAATAATTCACATTACTACACAATCTATGTAAAAGAGAGATCATCATATCATAAACCCAGAAGTTTACAAGTATGTTTCTCCTGCAGAGGACTCTCTCCTCCCGAAAATGGAAAAAGGTCTTCAGGGCTAAGGTGACTATTCCTGTCATGGACCTGCAAACGCTTTTTCCAAATTATCTGATCCTAGCTACTGCCTTGAGAACATCCACTCCCTTGCTGGGAACACTGGACATGCACAAGTAATGGAAATCAGGAGAACGCAGCACTGGGTGCTTTTTTGTGTCTTCCTGAACTACTGATTTTCCTTTCAGAAAACAAATGGAATTACTATAACAGAAGGCCATGTTTTGTACCTTACAGAAACAAAGAAGAAAAGTCATACACTCAAAAAGAAATAAGCAACATGAGAATTCCCAAAAGAGTGCAGACGAGAGTCCTTTGCCCCTTTATTCTTAATACACTGGAAAAGCTATTTAAGAACATTTACTCTCAGTGAATATATCTCCATAGCAATGATGGCCAATCTTGCCAGCAGATTGCATTATCAGCTGGTTATAGCAATTACGCCAGCGTAGGGGAATAATTTGAATTGTATGCCATGATTTCTTCTTTTAAAAATTACATTTGGAACATGAATATCTATTTTTTAAGTTTTCAGACCTCCATTTCTTTAAGGTTTTTGCACCTGTCCATCAGCTTGATGAACAATCTGGCTTACAAAGACAACCCAGGGTTGGCCAGGTACAGACCCAAAGAGGCCAGAGGAGAGATCACATCATGTGTTTCACAGTGTCCCTGCCTCCAGACTAATGTTTTTGCTTCTAGGAAACCAGAAACCACCAAAAGCTCTAACTGGTGAGCAGTTCTTGTTCTGGCACACAGAACCATTAACAAGCCTGAGTTTCTGTGCATCTGTATTCCATGTGACTAAACCGAAACATCATTTCCCAAATTTGTGGATATGGACCTACTACTATTAAGCAATATAAAAATTATGAAAGGATTTGAGAAGTCTGGATGGAGAATGACTCCACCCTTTTTGCCTGTCTGAGCCTTCCCCATGAGTTTTGTCTGAGGAAGACCGAATTTGACTGGAAATTCTAACCTTCTACCAAGCTTTCATAGGAGAAGAGGCATAACCAAGCAGGAGAAAGGCTTCTTGAAGAAGCCAGCAACATCATGTATTTTGGGGAAAACTATCAAAAAGCTTTAGAGCTTGTGGGATGACGAACTCAGATTTCCGTGACACAAAGCCATTGATCCACACATTCCAGAAATGTCCCGTGTAGAGAGGAATGAGTACCAAATTTGCCACAGCAGAAATCATGTTGCAGATAATAACACCATAACCATGCTTGCCAGCCGGTTTCTGCCACTTTACTGGCCAGGATGGAGCTTTGCAAGTGTTATAGTCAGCCCAAGCACACCTTTCTTTCTCTCCTGTGACTGTTTGGCATGGAAGCAGTCCTCCCCTCCTGCTGGGAATGCCACCCATGCTGTTTCCTCAGCATACTGCTTCTAGATCTCCTCTACCTCTAATCCATTCCGGGTTAATGAAAATCCATCTGATTTTCAAAGAATGGCCCTTTTGGGCTAGTCCCAGCCTGTTGGACAACTAAATGTGTTTCTTTAATCCATTCTTCACTCCCAAAACACTATGAACGTTTCATTTGAGGCTAGCTGCTGCACCTGGTTTCTCAGTTACAAGAGGATCATTAATGTTCATCTGTTTAAACAAAATCTTAATTTACAAAAGCAAGCTGAGGCCATACATTGGTATCAGACAGCACCACCAGGTTAAGAGGTGTCCTGGTTTGAGTTAAACCATAACAAAAGGCTTATGAGTACAGGCCACATGTTTTAAGTTGTGGCCAATTGGTTTCCTGGTTGGCCACATACACTGCTTTGGAAACTAAATGGAAAAATGGAAAGCAGGAGTGAACAACCAAGGGAAATACTCACAAAAGCTAAAATTTGGAAGGGCAGAATTTGGCACAGTCCCACTGTTCAATCAGGCACTCGCTCCCCTTGTGCAGGACTGACAGGACCTGAATCCGGCTAATGCCTTGGAGGAGCAGCTTTCTCATAGGAAGAGAGCAACCTTTGTTTTTTTCTGAATAATGCTCTGCATAAAGAATGCATTTGCAATAATGAACACTTTCACTCAAAGACTCAAAATTAATGCAAATGTGTCTCATCGCACATGAGACATGAAAAAAATACTCTCATCTTTCACATATATTTACATTACTAAAAGAATGCTATCAAAATATACATGCGAAACACCAACAAGATACTGCATTTCTTGTTTTGATGGTCCAGATACAAATAGATGAGTTACCAGGGTTTTTTCAGATATCCTTCCGCAAGAAAATTTGCTACATATTTTATAACCCTTTGCACATTCAAATATGCTTACTCATGCAAAATTTATTTAAGCACATCCTTCAACTGAAAGAAAACTGAAGGGTAGGATTAATTAGCACAGCATGTTCGATCACTTTCTTTAAGGCTTCCCTGTCTGTTTCCATGGTTACACTACAGGAAGAATGACAATCTCATTTTAAAAAAACAGAGCTTATAGGGGATCATCAAAACTTCAAACCTTAATGGCCCGTGTGCATAAAAGCCAAAAGGTAAATGGCAGATCACCAGGTGAGTACCCAATATTTACATATTGCTGCCTGAGCACTCTTTTAGCCTGGGAAGGTGGAGGAAGGACCTCCCGACAAACAGTGAACTCCCCTCCGATTCCTGTGTCTTATGAAAGATAAAAGGTCAACACATGTCCTGCTGTTGGAGCCCTATTTTGAGAGAAGGAATCCAAGCATAAGGCCCAGTTATTAAAAATAAGGTCGTGTCAGACCCACTGGGGAATTTGTGTGTAATTATGGGAAGGACACACACTCTTTAATGTTCTCCAGGCACTGACTTCTATGACCATTATTTATCCAAAATGAAAGAAGAAACTGTTCTGATGCATCACACACTGCAAGGCTTGCGCAACATCATCTAGCTGCACTGTGACACAAATCACAACTTAATTTTAACTCATTCATTAAACAACAGCTCAGGATACCCTGGGAAGCCCTGTATTTAAAATACACAGTGAATGATCTATGCCTATGTATGTTTATGTCTTTAACACAGAAAATCCCCTGCTGTCTCCTACTCCGAACTTTGAAAAAAAAAAAAAGTAAGAAATTTTCTTCCCTTGGTAAACACAATTGTCTCTGCTTCATCTGGCCGTATCTTAGACTCAGAGGATGTATCTGATTTTACCTAGGATCAGTTATTGACAAGACATATTGCACTGATTCATCACTGTAATTTTTAAATTGTATTTGGCTTTTACAAGAGGCTGTAGCTACATCCAGACTCAGGACCTATCCAATACACACACCTTTGGCTACACGAGCACAAATATTAATATTTGATATCTTTCTAGCTGCAGGATAGCTTTCTAGCCAACACTGGGATGATGACAATCGGGAAGCCTTTGTTCACAGCAAATATGCTCCTGCAAATGAGAAAACCAGTCACGTCTGCAAAAACAAAGGCTTACCGACCATGTGCTATTCTATTATACCTTAAATGTGTTGAGCAGTTTATTATTTTGATTTAGATATATTTAAAAGGGCTCTAGCAAGCATACTAAAAAATAAAATGGTTTTCTTGTTGCTTTTCCTTAATTCAGATTCTTGATGTGCTTCCTTTTTTAGCTTCCTGTTTCGTTTATTTAACAATTACTTAGTTCGAGGTAAATGGCTTATTGAACCGTAACTATGAGTCAGTAATAATATTAAAATTTTGCTAATGTAGTCTGTTGTAGATCATGAACTGTCAACTTAACCTATTTACTCAGCTACTTGTTTTCCAACAGAAGCATATTTATTTAGTGAATACCTGAGTGACAACAAAAAACAAAAAAGTAAAATGGGTGGAGACACTGACATTGCTTCAGTGAAGCAGCCAGCACTCTAACCCAGAAGCCAGCTCTTGGCAATCAGAAGTGTCCTGCAGCCTTTAGGTCCCTCTGCTGTTTAGCTGAACGCATCCGTCTCCAACATGCAACTTTACATCTGAGTTAAATTCCTCTCAAATAAGATAAATTACCTACAACATCCTATGTCCTGGTCCTAATATAGCCATTAGCTTATGATAGTGCTGTTCATTTATAAAAGTTACTCACTATCAGGGAGAGACTAATTAGGATCTCAAATTAGTATTCCCCAAATGCACTTGAGCAATGACTAGCCTTCCAAACTGGAGTGCAGGAGTCAGTTTTCAAGAGACAGAGAGAAGTAAGTAAGACAAAAGGCATGTGTGTGTGCGTCTCAGCCTGTCTGGTTTTTCCAGCTGTTATCAGCTGTTCTAATAAAAGATTATTTTTCCCTACAGGTCTTATCTCATGTATGTCTTCAGACAATCACTTACAGTAACACAGATGATAATTATTCTAGTCTGTGAATAGGACTCAACTGTCAATTGACAAACACAAGTTACAGAATGGGGAGACACAGAAATAGTTTTCCTGCTACCAGAATGAATGACTCTAGCATTCATGAAAAGTTTTTGTCTCTTTCCAACAAATCCACATCATCTTTTTCATTATAACCTCCATCCTCTGCCCCCTGTGCCACCCAAAGGATCACAGGGAATAGAAAAGAGGGATACAAGAATGAGCTCAGCTCTTGGTTGTATATTATAAGATCCCTTTGGTTAATTTGTTTGAAAGCTATCGTAGCTATAAAGCTGTTTATTTCTTTGCTTTAAAATCCTTATAAATAATTTCTGATATGTTTTGAACATATACCATGACTGACAAATTTATTCATTGTCTGTAAGCAGGAAAAAAAACACACTAAAAACTGGGTACTGTGCTGAGAGTGGTACAGAAATACAAGAGAAATATACACTCCACTTTTGACACCAGGAAAATGTATCTACCCCCATGGTGTTCTGGGTCAGCATGAATATGTTCAAAGTGCCTCTGCTAGTCTGGAGGTAGAAAAGTAACAGTGTGGGCAGGAGTAAAAAAAGGAAACAAACTGCATCAATATCATAAACATTAACGCAGATGTAAAAGCTAACAAGACTCGAGGACAGTAAGCAATTTCACATCAAAGATAACTTCTGCATTACAGAAAGACCTGATTCTTTATGGACATGGTATACATGGCCACAACAGCCTGAACAGCTAATTGATTTAAATCTTGCTTTCCAGATCTGGATTTTTACTTAACAATTTGTTGTTTCACAAGAAGTCTATGAGAAGATGATGCCCCCTACTCCTGTAAATGTCCCAGCAGGAACACAACACTTTGCTAATAAGGCTGTAAGTGAAAATGTCAAACTTACTCATTCCACAGTGAAATTATTAGGTTTGAAGCAAAGAGTTAACAATTGCTGAACAGATGGTTTTAAATTGGGAAGATCTGCAGAGTGCAGGGAGGAAATTCTAGAAAGGACAAGCAGGCAGAAAATAATTCTTCACTGAAAATGACAGCTAATGCATCTCAGGATATTTTAGCATTCCTTAGGAAAAGAGAGAAAACAGGGAGGCAGCTATGAATGAATGAGCCTAATCAATACTGGACAATTATTTGTGTAATAGTAATAATTTATATGTGGAATTTTAAGACATGACTAATGAACTTGTTGAAGATAAGAAAGGTAACAGACCACTTTGACACAGTTTTGAGGTATAAATATTTCATTGCCATTAGGATTTTCCCCTAACAAATCAAAGGAACCCAGGAAAGGAAAAAAACCCCGAGGTTCAGAAGAACAGTGTCATTTGGAGACAAATTGAGAGCTATGGATGTCCTATTTGGTGAAGTATAATAGTCCACCAAGCACCAAACACAGACGCTAACAACCTACTGCAGGCTATTGTGTCCAATGCTAACAATTTACTGTGATCTCTACCTTTACAACTAAAAGCAGGACTTCAAGGGTCATTTCTGGATGACTCCATCTGGCATTCAAGAAAAATGAACCAACCCTTTTCAACTGGTACCTGGATAACTTATCATTTGAGAGGTACTTGACATATGGCATGAGACAGGTTAAATACAACACAGCAGTAAAGGAATAAATATGCTGCTTCTGTGCTCTCCAAGACTAATCTTTTTTAGAAAATCATCACGTAGACAAACTGCCTCCCCCTCTACCCAGGTGCAAAGAGGACTGAACACATACCAGATGCAAGTCAGTTGTATACAGGAGCATCAGTACCATTTAAATCCTTCTAGTTTCACGTTGTATTAAACCTGACAGCTGAAGAACTGTTTAATAAGCACAATTTGGTGCTACCGTAGTGATTCACAGTCATCCAAATAGAAACATAGAAGCTGAGTTTCACTGACAGTTTTATGTTGAAACATCTAATCCCAGTTGTTTACCCTCAGGTAATTTTGTTTCTTAACTGACCATACCACACTGGCAGTGACAAGGTGATGCCACGTACTGCTCTCTCCACCTCTTGAAGGGGTCCACAACTCAGTGAAGTGAACCCATGCAGTGCAGGACAAAAGGCAACAATAGTAGCATGGTTACTGGGATGTTACTCTATGGAGTGATTTATTCCAGTGGGATCAGTTTCGCTGATCCAAGCTTTCCTATCTAGCTGTAAAATATCTGGAGAACTTTGATGAAGAGAATAGCTCAAGTCATGGTCAGCTATTAAAAGCCTAATCAAGTCGCTGCAAATTTATTTGAACTTGTCCAGGATAAGTAGTTTAACAAGAACAGGGCTATATGGAAAAGCAAGTATTTGAACAATATTAACATCTATAGAAAAACAGTGTTTTTGAAAATCAGATCTATCAAGTATCTTATTTATAAATCAAGCAATGCTGCCATTTGACATTACCCTGAAGGAGCGGAATCTGTGAATTTGAAAAACTGTCACCCCATGGGTGCTGAAACCACCAATTCTTACAATACAAGGTCTGACTTATGCATAAATAACACAATTCCGTGGCTAGTATCCACCAGAGCCTGGCCCCTGTACTGCAGAGCCAGTGCAAGCGGGTTTGATGTGCCTCCTCTTCCAGCCAAGGTGTCACCTGAGCGCACATTCCTAAGCTGCAGAATGCAGCTGCCTTTGGTCCCTCATCCAGCCTCAGCCTATGAACCACGGCTGCCCTGCCTGGCACAAACAGTTCTCTAGAGTTCACGGAGTTTAATCCAGCCCGCTTCCAGTGCCCGAGCCAGACTATTTATAGATAAGACAAATATTTAGCTGACTTTTGTCATTGCTACAATGTGATACCTCACAACTCACATATTCCCTTAGTAGGTAAAACACTGTCTTGGATTTCTACCAAAGAACTCCAGCACATTTTGCAGGCGTTATCACATTAGTATATACATTCACATGCTAGGTAACACCAACAGCATCTAAAGCCACATCTGACTGCACAGGCTTAAGTCAGAGAAAAATGATCTGAAAACAGACATTGGTGCAAAACTAACAAAACTGAAAAACATTCCTCAATTATATAAGCGCTTTTTTAAATATAAAGAACAAAATAACTACAAAAAACCTTGAAGATTTCACTAATTTTCAAAATTGTTTCCACTTTGCTTTCAAGAGTGAAGCCATTAAGAAAATCTGTATAAGCACTGTTGCTTCTGTAAAGCAATATTATAAAGCAACATCTAACAACAGAAATCTCTTGAGTCTCAGATTCACCTGTTCAATTGAATTGCTCCTCAAAACTCATTTAATGTATATGTCATCTTAAATTATCTGAATCACAAATCTTAGAAGAAAAGTTTTATGTGAGAGACATTCCAATATGCTTAGGTCTAAATTGTTATTTGACTTTGCATCAGTAATAAGGCATCCATACTCCTGCAGAGCCACCTAATCAGTTCTTAATACAATTTTGTCAAAGAAAAAGCAGAAATGAAAACAGACAATTTCATTTATAAAAAACTTACATTAGAAGGGTATTAAGGCAATTCCTTAACAGTGCAGTTCTGGAAATATGTAGTTAAAAAACAACTGCTCCTAATACAGCATCTTTCTCTAAAGTGATAATGAACACTAAAATGCCCCTGCCAGAATGGCAAAGCTGGAGCTATACAACCCAGTCTAGTCCTTTATGTACAGATGTAAGCCTACCAAGTCAGTAGGACTGCAAAACCCTGTCATGTAACTAATAAAACAAGTGAAAATTTGTTTGTACTGAAACCAGGCCATTTTTAATCTATTCTTTCATTTAACTTGAGGACAATGGATGTACTTCTGAATGCAGTGCTCAATAAAAATCACTTGTAGATTGCAAGCAAAGGATCCCTAGTAGTATTTTGACCCCTGACAAAATACTACTGTCATACTGTTATTGAAGCATTCCATGCTTTATTTAAACCATTTACTCTATCAAGTTTGCATGTATCAACCAATTGTTAGTACAGGTAAGCACGTCTCATTTAGTATCACATCTTGCAACCTGTGTAGCAAAGCTGGTGGTAATCCTGAGCACTGTAAGACAGGACGGGCAAAATTTCAAGAAATGCCAAAATTTCAAGAAGCTAACGTTAAGCATTTCTGTTTATAAAATACATTTCAGGGATCGGCTGCCTTTTTTTTAATCTCTCCCCTTGCCATTTTTTGATTTATTTAGTTTTTTTCTAAGGTCTACAGACAGGTCAGAACTGAACCAAATTTCCAGTCTGCTTGAAGAGTCCAGAAATAACTTAAAAAACATTGCAATGACATAGCCTTAAAAGCAAATATAGTCACAAGAGCAAATAAATTTGATGCCCAAGTGACTTAAAAATTGCTGCAGTAAGAAGGACGTGAACATATTCATGGCTGTGGGTAGGAATAAAAGAGATTACATCTGAAAATCTTCTCCTACCTTATTTCCAGTGACCACACCAAAAAATTGCTGCACAATTTGACATATTATGAGCCATAAAAGCCAAAGGTGGCACAACCGACCTTGGAGAAGAGCTTGAGGACCTCTAACAAGGTGAAGATCTAACCTGCCGTTCTCCCTACCATGTAAATCAAAAGTTACTCAGCACCATTTTCTCCCCATGCAAAGCTGTTGTTAATGTTCCCACATCACCCAGACAAAGCTGCTGCTTCTTGATCTCCCACTTTCAAGTTTTTTAACTTTGGGTCTTTCAAATTATAAGACCAAAAGGCCAAGCAAAGTATGGTTATTTGTAATATACATAAGGGTAGCTACCTGGAGTTATCATTTATTTGCATAGTTTTTGGAAATGGAAATTGCTGGAGAAGTGTTAAGTATTGCTAAGACAAGCACTGCCTGATCATTTCTGGCTATCATCAAGGCTAAGTGATGCAGGGGAAACTCTCACCTTAATGCAGGTAGCCCTGCAAGCATGATTTTAATTTATATCAGGACAAATTATGCATCTATGAATATATTAATACAACCAGCACTGTGTCTTTCACAAGGAATGAAAAAATTCATGCATAAATTATTAAGAATTACCTAGATAAAAAGTGACTGTGTTGCAAAAAGGTAAGGTTTTAAACTGTCTGGGACAAAACAAATGATGTTATAAATTACAGAGCCATCATTTCTTTAAAATGCAATCTCAATTATGGAATTATTTCAGACCGTGTTAAAGGCACATTTCTCTTAATGAACTGCCAGTTCTGTTCACGTTAATCTTTTTCTTTGCATATCAATATTTTTGTTCTGACTGATGATGAATTTTTTCTTCTTTAATCCACACCTTTCCCAGTTAACCTTTCATATCTGCATAGCTGATTATTTCCTGTGTAAAATAAATCTGCATAACTATTAACACACTAATGACATTAAAATAATTTTAAAACTTGGCATAATTTTCTCATTATATAATACAGTATGTTCTCTGAAATAAGGAAACATAAAACAAAATCATAATCAGACCAAGAAAGTAAAGATAGAGAGTACTATGGGAGCTACCTGAAGGCCTATTTTCAAAAGCTTTACCACGAGCAGTATCTTTTTCTATAGTATTTTTTCCCTGTAACTGCTGTCACAGAAACAAGCAAAGAAGCTTCAAAACAATAAAGTTTTAATGAAAGTTTGATATTTTAAATACAGGCGCTTGTAACCATGATAATCAAAAAGGATATGGACTAAGGCTATGATAGAAGCAAGAGGTGTAGGACAAGAAAATGTTCTCATTTAAAGCTGAGTGAACACCATCACATGACTGAATAAGGCTTTTTTCAAATAAAACAATATTTGTTTTAAAAACATCTAATTCAAAACATCTAATTCAGATTCATTTGGATGGATGGATGGATGGATGGATGGATGGATGGATGGATGGATGGACGGATTTCTTTTGTACTGACAGCAGATCATAGTTCTCCATGTCTTTTGTACCATTGTCATATAACAGTCTAGTTCACACTTAGGTGGGCAATATAAGGCAATAAAAAAAAAATCATTATTCTCATAATAACACAGCACTGAACTAGCTGCAGTACAGATGACATCCAAATCCCATGTTCTTCTTAAGTACAAAACACTGAAACAGATTTTTCATTGCAGTTGTTTTAATGGTGTCATAACCAACTTCCTTTATTACCCTTAATGGATAATTAAGATGCTTTCCTCCTATTTAAAGGCTTGATATAACTCTCACTTGTAACAATAGAGAATTGGATTGAACCCTAAGTAATCTGAGATGCGTTTAACAGGGGACCCATTTAGTGAGTCACACCAATCTCCAGGTCCTTCATGCTTTTTAAAAAATAAAACATTTTCCTTTTCAGTCAATAATCCTACACAATGCTTCTCAGTGGGAAGAGCTTAAGTTACAGCATCTGCTTTAGTAAAGGCTGAAAAGACTAGTATTTCAAGAATTTTAATTTCAATTGTTAAAAAGCAATCAGTGAAGACTGGCATAGACAAAAATTCAGTATGTGGCTCTACTTTGTATTAACAATTGGCAGAGAGAAGTTAAAGTCCTAGTTGAATACAAAGCCTCCCTACAGTTTTTGCAATTGCTGCCTCCAGATAGGAAACCCATGTTAAATCTGTTCTTCATAGACTGTGAAACCCAATTTCTGCCCGTAAGGGATTCTTCCTGCATTGACTCTCACATGGTAATTTTTTGTATAGATTTAACGGGTACCTCAATAAAACCATCAGATCTATGAAGCGAATTAGATGGAGATCCACGATGAGAATGACAAACCAAATAAACAGGAGAAGAAAGAAACATTTCCAGCAGCACTAGACCACACCTTGTCCTACATCTTCACCTCTGAAACAATTCTTTAGCCCAAATGCCAGAAATAAGCACTTTGCACTGCTGTTGTTTGAAATTTTCTGCCACCTGCCCATCTCCCTTCCCATTTCACCACGGAACTGGGCTTGACAACAGAAGGTTACAAGCACAGCATATGAAACCCTTGCTCCTGGGAGGGAAAGGGAAGAATGCACCTTTGGCTACTCCCTGACAGCAGCCAGTTAGACCATTAGAAACTGAGAAGGAAGGTCTGGGGGTGGAGCGAAAGCCTATCATCCTGGGAAAGCAAAATAAATAACATGGCAGCCTGCCACAGGTCTCTGGGTGCACAGTGCCCACAGCTTTTGCAGCCTACAACATTTATCTTTCCTCCAAGAAAAAAGATTTGAAGGTGCCGTAGCTATCTCTCAGCTCTGCTCCTAAGCTCTGGCCTTACTTTGCCCGGATGTAGAAAGTGTGGACAGCAAGGGCTTTTTACCCTGACTCAGTAGCAGGTGATCGAGGCTGTTCCAGGACAAACACACACAGTCTGCTCTGCTGCTCCAGCCCCCACTGCCACTGTAAACAGCAACGGCAGCTTCTGCTCTCCATGGAAAATGAGGTATTTACAGTTCATTACAAAAATAACTGCGCTTTATAAAGACCTGAAAGCTGATTCAGGTTTGAGCAGTTTGGGGTTCACTTGCCAGGTTCCCACTTCCTTTTTTTCAACGTCCTCACAACATCATAACTGAAGTCATCCTCATTTGTTGATATTTAATACAGCTAGAGCCCTCAAAGAAGCCCATTACTGTCCTTCTTAAGGGATACAAGCACCAATTCTTCAGATTTCAAAGGCTGTTATCAGAAAGAAACAGGTTGCACCTGGGCTAACAGCAACCTCCTGCAGGAATATGAGAGAGAAATGTCTTTTCTTTCCATGTTCAACTTAGATAGGGTGTTAGAGGGGTCTGTGGACCTATGTTTGGGGTAAACTGGTTTTCTTTACCAGCAGCAGCCTCTGATAACCAATACCCAGACAGCTTCCAGCCCTTCTCTAGAGCCTGCAGAAGGGCTGCTGTGGAGGGCAGGAGCTGTATTGGGCCAGCTGCCCCAGGGGTGATCGAGCTGCTTCTACATCTCACCCCAAATGGCTGCAATGTTCCTTAGGGTCACTTAAAGCCAGGCGAGCAAAGGGAGCCAGCCTACATAACTAGAGGCACTCTCAGAGGAGTTTTGCTAACGATTTCATCAAGCTTCACTGACAATATAATACCAGCTCTTTGAGCACTTGTCTCTTTGAGACAACTCCTTGTATCAGCATCTTCAAGAACTGATACTCTGTGGAACATTTACACGGGAAAAACATAGCAGTTATCCATGAAAGCAATCTTTTATGCTATTCAACTTTTCATATGAATTTTATGCAGTACATTAGAAAGAAATCCTCATGGGATTCTTACTGTGAAGAAAAAAAAATTTTTTTTCAACTCGTCAACATAGTTTTAGCAATTTTAACAGTAAGCTATACAGGAATAACCTTGTCCCTCATGACATACCCCTGTCATGCTCTCCACAGAAAAATCTATATGGAAATGCATGGAAACATCCTCTCTAATACTCAGCTGCAGTTTTAAACTGCAACTCCACTGAGTATAATTCCCGTTATTATAATCCTAAAGTCTCTTTGCTCCTGCTATCTATTATTAATCATTCTATGTATCTAGAAGGATGCATGGTTGAATCACACTGACTTGATTCTTTCTTTTACTACATCAGACAGCTTTATATTAACAAAACTCCAAAAGCTTAAGGCAGGACTTTCACCATAACACAGACCTCCTGCAGATCCTTACTCATCCAAAGAGATCCCCAAAGACAACAAAAAGCAGTCAGGAAAAGCTTCAGGGTCAGTGTTATTTGAGAGACTAAATGAAAGACATTTTCATGAAGATTTCATGCTGTTTTTTCTTTCCAAAGCCCATTCCCACAGATGAGAAAGAGCAACTCTCATACTGTAGAAACAAGCATTAAAGCATTAAAGTACTAAGTTCCTGATGCTCCTTGTCACTCACCTTGCAACACTACAATTTGTTAGTGTTACTGCAGTTTGAAGATTTTTTTAAAGGACTAAAATTACCAAGAATTGAGGCAGGGATTGTGAGGGAAGGGAAACATCTATTCAAGTCTTTACTAAATTTTTCAATTTAGAAGAGTATCAGTCATCAAGTTTTCTTATCCTCACAATTTATACTCAAGCTAACAATACTTGTAGACCTGTTGTTCCATACTTTGAAATCGTACTTTGCAATTGTGTGCCTGCTAAGTAGGTACTTAAGCTCTGCAGGTGCCTGCATAGTTTATACACCGTGTCTTGGAGCCATAGTGCAGAGAAAAAGGCAGTATACTTACTAAAAAGAATGGCATCCAATTAAAATATGTGATTACAAAGAAACTCCTCGCACTTACAATACCTGCACAATCCAAAACAGAGACCAAATAGGTCTTCACATTCACCCACTTCATGCAGCTCACTTCTGTTGCAGGTCTAACAGAAGAGATGAAAGGGAAAGGCAGCTGCAGAGAAGCTTCACAAACAAGAAATTCCCTGAGAAACAAACCCCAGAAGAAGGCCGATCATCTCAGACATTAAGCAGGCCAAGGGCCCTACTAGTGACTTGGTCAGTTTCTCTCACAGCCTCAGAAGTGCTTTTACTGCATCACATGCTAGTCAAGTCTAAATGTTCTGTTCTCACACATGACCTGATGATATTCTCAGTGCATTGAAAGGTGATGTCACCTCAAAGCTATGTAAATCTTTTCTTTGAAAATATCTAATAACAAGTATAACTATGTATTTTTTCAACCCAGAAAGCAAAAAACTATTTTAACTAAAGGGTAATCATGCTATGATCTGATTAAAGGTCCACACTGTTCCTGGAGGTGTCAGAATATTAGATTGCTAGTGTCTCTTTTCAGAGAATAAGAAACACGGCACGAAAAGAGTAAATGCTTCCTGGAAAGTCCCACACAGAAGGTGGGACCCATCTCCTACCTGATTATTGTCAGCTATTTAGGGACTTGGTGCTGGAGTTTGTTAAGTATGATCATCTGCATGCAAACGTAACTGATTAGCCAATCTTGATTTATATCAGCACATACACTAACTAAATACCAATATCCAATCATTAAGAAACAAAACAAAACAAGCATGGTATTTACTGAATCAAAGAACCACACAAGAAGGAGAAATTGCCTAGTTCAATCTGCCAGATTGCTCAAGGCTTAGTCCAGTAAGAGAAGCAAACAGAGATTTCATAACATCTCTGGGCTGCTCCAGTGCTGAACTACTTTCATACTGAACATTTCCTTCCTTATAGTGGGTTTTGCTTCAGCTTATGACCATTATCCCTCATCCTCCCACTGTGCACCTCAGTAAAGGGCACCATCGTGCTGTGCATCACCATCCTCTTGGTAGCCACCTCTTAAGGTATTGGGAGACTGCAGAGCTACTCATTTCATTACAGAAGGCAATCCCATGGATCAGACATGATTGACCTTGACTAAAACCGGCAAACACCTTCTTCACACCTACAGAAGCTACTTCCAAGAAGCCTCACTCGATTATTTTCTCAGGGGTAGTATCTGACCACGCTGCAGTACCCCAGACCTTCTTTCTTGCCCTTCTTGCAAATGAGTAACACAATAACCTTTTTCCAGTTATTGGGAGCCTCCCTCAATCCACAGTCTATCCAAGATCACAGAGAGCAGCCTCACAATGACATCATTTGGCTTTCCCAGTACCCTCAGGTGCATGGTGTGATTCCTGGGTTTGTCCTGGGCAGAGCCAGGAATTGGACTCTATGATGCTTGTGGGTCCCTTCCAACTGAGGAGATTCCATGATTCTATGAACTGACATAGGTCAAGATTTCTCAGAATTGTCCTGGGGTCTCAAACCGGGACTGGAAGATACCCAAGATCAGTTATTTTCCACTCACCCCCTTCCTCCCTGAACCACATCTCTGAGAAAAAAGGCTGTGAGATCTTATTCATGAAGACCAAGACAAGGAGGGGACAGTGCACCTCAGCCTTATCATAGTCTGCTTTGACTTATGCCACCCACTTAGCATGGAACCCACATTTTCTACAGCCACTTATTGCTTTCCTCCATCACACTCTTCCAGCATTTTACCTTTACCTCCTCAACACCCCGTTGTTGCCCATCTCCTCCCTTACCCTGACAGATTTTCCTCCCAGACACTTTAATCTCCTCACATAGCTCCTGGGGCCCTTCCCACACCTCAGGCCCTTCTGCCTGTGGCCACTCGGAAGCACCCTCACACAGAGTCAAAGATAATATCCCTGGCACAGCTTGTCTGGTCCTCTGGTCCTTTCACCTGTATTTGCTTCTATACCCCAGATCCTCCTTCCAACCCTTCTTGTAGATGGGTGTCACATTTGCTAACCTCCAATCACCTGGGACCTCCCCAGCGAACCAGGATCGATGATAAATTATGGAGAGTGGCTTGATGATCCCTTCTGCCAGCTCCTTCAATATCCTCACGTGAATCCCATCTGGACCCGCAGACTTGTGAGTGTCTGAGTGGCGCAGGAGGTCACTAACTACTTCCTTCTGGATTGCAGGGGCTCTGTTCTGCTCCTTGTCCGTGTCTACCAGCTCAGGGGGCTGGTGCCCCTGAGGATTACTAGTCTTTCTGCTGAAGACTGAGGCAAAATTCTTATGGTGTTACTCATTAATGGTTTAAAATACTTTACTTCTCCTTAAGACTGACATATGCAGGGGGGGAAATAAACAAACTCATAGACAGTTCGCCAAATTCACACCACAGGATCAAAAATAATTCTTGCACTTCATTCCATAAGAATTCCTAATACACTTTACTTTCCTCTGGAATTTTAATTAGATTTAAAAAAGAATGCAGGTATGGTGTTCAAGGACTATTTTTCATAGCAACAATTACTCAAGATGTAGTCTCCCCTATTATATCTTCTCAAGAAAGCCATTTTTTATAGCTCATCCATTTTTAATTTGATAAAGCCTCTATATTCTGTTCTCCCTTTTCATCTGACCGCTGAGTCTTCTCATAAATGTTCATTTCCTAGCAGCTAGAGCACAATGAACAGAAAAGCATACCGCTGTTCATCTGAACAAAGACACTCCCGCACAGCGGAGTATCTATGTCTGGGAGCCCTGCTATAGAAAAACACATGCCCACAGTTATTCAAAGATTCCACTTCAGCCGCAGTGCAATGCACTGGCAGACATGAATAGCCTTTCTTTTACCTTGTTTATTCAAGAACTATGATCCACTAGCCTGCTTTTAAGTATTTGATATCCTACAGTGAAGAGATTAAATAAGCCTGACGCCAAATGAAAAACTTCAGACATGATGTTGATTTTTTGGGTAAACTTATGAAACTAAAATCTGAAGGTCTTGTCCTTAGAGACTAAAAGGCCTTTGCTCTAGGATTTTATATTTATTATGCTAGCAAAGTCAATCCTATCACTGACAGAAACTGATTTCTTGATAGGTTCTCTCCTGCCTTGAGTGCATTTGAAAGCAAAGCAACCATCTTTCTAATTTCCATACTGCTCCTCATGTAATTAATCAAGTATACAATCTAAACCGACTTCCTTTCCAAGCACATTATTGCAAATCAGTCATTTTTGGGAGAAAAACATAAAGAGAAATAGGACTGTATTTTACAGCTTGTTTAAGAAGATTCTTTCATACTGGGAAGGTGGAAGATGGGCTATAATAATACAGCATTTAAATAAGTAAATATGCACAAGGGCACACAGAGAGCACTGGTGTGCTCTCATTTCTCATGCTTCTAGTGAAAGAGGTCATGACCCTTCAGACTTTAACCTCATCACTTCTAATTTTTCATCTTGGTTCTCGGAAGAGAAATTTAACCCATCTGGTTTTCAGTTTTATGAGGTCATGAGCCATGAAAGAAAATCTAGCTTTAAAAAAAAAGGAGATATATAATCTTCTCTCTGTGTATAAGAGTAGATTATGCAGATGTTTCTGTTATGTCAGGACAAACTTAAAAGAGAAAAAAATATCCTCTGCACAATATTACGCATTCATGTGTCTACCACTGTGGATTTCTTTCCGGTTGTTCTTACACATTTCTAGTCCCTCTATCAAAACCATACACAATGGTCAACCTTAAACTCCTGCCAACACAAAGCTGTGAAAATCCTTCCTTTGATGTCATCACTGCGATATTTAGCCTGGGATATGTTAGCACTGGGATATTGGTGCTACAATGAGGCAATAAGCTCATCAGAAGTGAAAGATAGTTACATTTCCTACTACAGCAGGGCACAAACAAGCAGCCCAGCCTGTCCTCCGCTCTATGGCAACACCAGCCAACACTACCAGACAGAGTCAACTTATGTCTGAGTTGGACATTTCATGGATCGGTTCACACCCCCAGCAATACATTTCATAGTGCTGGTGAAAGGCACGCTGTTTTCTTTTTTCTTAAAAACACAGCTAAAAAGACTGCAGCCTCCCTCTCCCCAGCCACGCAAGCCACAGAGCTTCAGCAATGCACCCCCACACCGCAGGAAACCTTTTACATACAAAAGAGTTTGTGAGATCTTTTCTAGTTTTCAGCATCCACCAAAGCTAGAGAACCAACATCACAATCTCCTGAAAGACTTATAATATGGGGATACTTGGGAATCAGATTAGTTCATAGTGTTCTATACATATAAATGATACAACAAAACTATTAAACAGCACAACACCTTCAACAGAGGGTTAACTCATATTTCACTACAGGAACACTGAATGATGCACCTGTTTCATGAACTTAAGAGATGAAAGCTCATAGTAAAATGCAACATGCAGGGATGGTTTTTTAAGCATATATTTCAAAAAACAGCAAGTTTTGAAAAATTACAACAAAAAATCATATGTAAACCAGGAAACAAATGCTTCTAATACTATTTCTCTAATTGCCTTACAATCCAAAGGCCAATCAAGTTCTCGTGGACCGTGGCCACCTTAAGTCCTGTTCCCTTCTCCAGCATAGCAAATACACACTGAGCTGTTAATTGCAGTAACGCTAATTAAAAGACAAAACCTCATGACTACATTAACAGTGAAATTGCCAATTAGCACACAAGGTTTCCTCATTACTGCTGCTGCATGAAATGTGAAGCATGATGTGGATAGCAGTCATAAAAATAAAAGACGTTTTAAAAAAGCCAATAGGTCACATTTTCAGCTTACTTCAGAAGGTCTGCTGGAATCAGTAGCTGAGAAGCTGACCTACAGGAAAGAAAAAAATTCCTACAACCTTTTGTGAAAACCACTAAAGAAAAATATTGCCATTTTCCACATCTGCATCCACAACGGTTTTCAGAGGAAAGAGTACTTGCCTTGGTGTAGCCACTAGAAAATGGCTTAAAATTTTAAAAATAGGCCAAAGGCTAAGATTCCAGTGGATAATTTATCCTGACTTTACACTCCACATAAGGCTTCCCCACAAAGAACTAATGGATACTGAAAGCAGTCCAGGTGATCCCAGTGTCCTTTATTCTACAGAAGGAGCACTTATTCTTGTGTCCTTCAGTCTCTTTCAATGACCATTTAATGAAAGTTAATCCAGATCTCCAGAACCCTAGAGCTGCTTCCATAAAGTGATTGTGCTTCTCATACAGTCTGTATTTCCTCGGGTCTCTCCCTACTTTTTTTCTTTTCTTTTTAAAGGTTTTTAATTCTAATTCAGAGGTCTCATGGTAAATAAAATGGAAATATTTTCAGCATTATCTTCCTTGAGAGAACCGGAGTAGGTATTTGTTTTTCACTTGCTCCCTTTTAATCAAGCATTTTGTTGACCATAATCAATTTCTTCACTCAGGAGAAAAATGTGCAATTATCTACAATGAAGAAGGTGTGTCTAAGGAATAGGGTGGGGGGGAAGAGAAATCAATGGAACCATCTGTCTGACATTCCTACAACATTATAAGAGACTTGTAATTAACTGCTTGCCTACCAAAGTCTGCCAGCTTTAACTCCCCCGTGTCACTGATCAGAAGATTCTGTGGTTTCAGGTCCCTGTGCAAAATGTAACGCTGGTGGATGTAAGACAGTCCTCGCAGCAACTGAAATAAAAATAACTGAAAAAGAGGGGGACAAAAAATGACCTCTGTTAATATTTTGCATATAACCACAGGTGATTTCTTCACAATATGCAGGGTGCTTGCACATTGCGGTAACATTGTGTCAGAATTCCTCCCAAACTGGCTAATTCCCACCCCAATTTAACACAATGAAATTTCCCTCTGAAAAATACTTACTTTGCAAGGACTAAACCCAGCCTCCAAGCCCTACTATATCATAGATTCAATTTGCCTGCTTTAAAAAGAACGAGAGCAATACAACCGTGTGCAGAAGGCTTGGTTTCTACCAAATTATAATTATATTCCATTTACCCATATGGCCTCAGAGATTAGGTGGTAGCCTGAAGACAGATGTGTATCTTCACTAATTATAGGAAACAACAGTACAGGGCGGATAGGGATGGGGAGATAAGGCTGGGGGATGGGACACTGGAGCTAAAACAAAGAAGAAATTAATAGTGTAACAATAATGCCTGTGTACCCAAGGAAATCTGCAAGTACAATAGATTTTATCCTTCAAAGTTCATTTTAATGGGAGCTTCTTATGTATTTTTCATTAGGAAATAATAACTCTCACTGAACCTAAAGATGATTTTTGAAACCTACTTGCAATAGTCTTTAAGGTAAATTTAGACAGAAACCTAACTCACCCTCTCCTGGTTTCTTGGAGTCCTTCCCTGGACTCTATCAATGCTTACCCCTAAAACTAAGCATTGCTATTGCGTATTTTGTAATTTACAATTATGAACAAAGAGCTGGATGAAGAAGATCTTTTGTCCTCCCCTTTTCATCCCCCTCCATGCATCATTCTCCTGCATCCTTGCAGACACTTGCTGTGAAAGGCTGTGTTAACCGTCATGGGTTTTGTCAGCACAAAGGGTGAATGAACTCCCAGGAGTTTTCTCTGCAGTTATGAAGAACCTATCCTAATGTAGAGACCCTTCCTATTGCCTGAAATATTTTAAGAAACACTTCAGTTTCTAAATGGCAACACAAAAATCCCCTCCAAAGCTAAACATGGGGGATTCAAGAGCAGATACGGACTTCATGCCTCACAGCTCAGAGGACAGTGAAACGTCCTCCCTAGGAAGATGTGGAAACCACACCAAAGATTTGGGAAAAGTCAACTCAGGCACACGAGAATTTCTAATTAACTTGCAACACAAGCATCCTATTTAGTGATTACTGAAGTGAAGAGACATTATAAAAAGGGTTACAAAATCTGATTATAGAAGAGAATAAAGGCTGACATGAAAGAAACAGAAATGTCATGTTACTGAAGTTGAAATGAATTTAATTGCATTTCATTTTTTCCCTGAGTGCAGACACAATACACTCTGTGTTTAGCTATTTAGCCAGGGCACAAAGAGCCATATCAATCACCTTCTTGCCAGGGTTGGGTCTAACAATGTGCTGAGGAAACCTAAGAGCAAAATACAGAAACAAAGAATAGCAGGGAAGTCACAAGTAACATGCACATTCCTTGTTGAATTGTGGCTAAAGTGGAATTCATGGTACATAAAAACTATTTTAATAAGAGCAAGAAGCAGAAATGGCTTTCATTACAGCCTGAAAATATCAATTAAATTCTATTAAATTACTTCAAAATAGTATATTTTTTTAAAATAAAAAGACGGGCAAAATAACCAGTTTGCTAGGTTAAATCAATGGCATTTAACTTCAAACATTATTTTTAAATGTGCAAAGAAATTTCAATTATCATGATAGCTTACAGCACTGTAATCTTTGTAATAACTCAAAATATATTTATTAATGTCTTTCATTTGGCTTTAGTGCAAAGAGTCAAGTGATTTGACATGATGTGCTAAAAAAAATGCCCAACAACTTCACAGCTAAACAGAATAAACATCTGCTCCTGAGGATAGCTTTGGAATGTGTTTTTATTCCAAACTTGTAGACATGCTGTACTCATTAAGTACTTCCACAAAAGTTAATTAATTCACTCACACCTCCTTGGAGGAAGATCATGAAAGAGAAGAGGGAAAGAAAACCTTCCTGAATTCATTACAGGGTAAACTCAGACATTGTTTTGCTGCTTTCTCTTTTTTCTCTTCCCCTTAGTTTTTATTTGACAATATTAAATGTGAAAGGATTTACGTGAACACAAGCCTAACGTCTGGCAGCAAAGCATTCTGCAAACCACAGGCCCTGTGTGATTGACTGGCACGAGAAAACACCAAGGGAGGCCTCTCCATTTCCAATGGTTCCCTACTCCACAAAAAGAAAAGAAAAACAGAAAACGATTTCTGATTCCTCACAAAGCACTTCTGCTCTCTCACAGTCAAGTTCTCTCTCCCGATCTAGAGGAAAGCCTTCTCCAAGAAACTCGTTCTCTTTCCAGACTATCTGCACTACCTTCACAAGGACAAAAATCAATCCTAGGTGAGGTACCATCAATCTTTACCCATATAGCCAATCTGAAATCAACATACCCCCTCTCATGGTCATACTTTCATCTCGCTTGCTCCTTCCTCCACCTCACTCAATTCCAATCATCATGAAAGCTCAGCCTGGGGCTTTTGCAGGGGGTTTTGAACAAGCAACTGAACAGCCATTTCCCAAGGCCCCAGGATGGCAGCCCTGCAGACCAGAGGACAACTCTAAAAGGAGTCAATGGCAAATTCAATACGTATTTCAACAGGTTGGTTGTGACAGTAAAAACAACACAGATTTGTAGCTCTTTAGATTTTATGTTGGTAATTTTAATATTTGCATGGCCATACACAAGGCTGTATAGGTACTGAATAATCTGCAATAAACAAACTACGACATTATTAACTAAGGAATAATTTGTGTACAGTTTTGAGCTTATTAGTAACAACAAAGGTTTTGGTAATAAAATAGGATCAGAAAATGTCAAAGATCATTGTGGTGAGAGTTGAAAAAGACAGAAAACAGGACAGGGATTTATCCCTAGAAGTCAGGTTTTCAGCAAAGCTTAGCATTAGGA
The DNA here is from genome assembly GCA_013398855.1 of Mohoua ochrocephala. Classification (NCBI taxonomy): domain Eukaryota; kingdom Metazoa; phylum Chordata; class Aves; order Passeriformes; family Acanthizidae; genus Mohoua; species Mohoua ochrocephala. Next base: position 104,384 of record VZTA01003770.1, read on the forward strand.
AGCTCAACATTTTATGTTCAGACAAAAAAAACCCTAACACTTGTGGCTTCAAGGCTTGCTTATTTATTATAGCCATTAAAAAATACCTTTTTTCCCCTGACTGTTATGCCGCTCTCACTTTAATGAGCAACATATTTTAATGAAGACTTTTCATCGTCAGCGAGAAAAATGCATGCAGGTCAAAGCTAATTCAGGGTTTATGGACTGTGATATTAAAAGAACATTAGCAGTTCTTAAAACTTACAACTGAAAACTGCCCTCAACTCCACAAAGGGGTGAGTTAGCACCCACACAGTCCTTCAAGTGTAATGCCTGGATAGCCATTTGAGCTATAGGCAACATTTGACCAAATGCCCGTGGTAGTTTTAAAATACTGCATTTTCTGAGAGGCTTGTAGCTGTCTGGATGAACAGCCCAGCTTTCCTGGTGTTTTCATGAGTCTGGGTGAGTGCACAACCTCGAGCCTTACGTGCAGGCATCCAATGGCTGCCTGGTGGCCCATGTGCTGCAGAATGCTTTACTGCCTGCTGGCCTCTGAACGAGCTTGTAAGTTAGACACTGACACACGCCATGCAAAACATCTCTAAAGGGTGGGACTGAGAGCAGCTAACACTGTCTGACTCAGATTCAGAAAGCTCTTTCCAGTCTAACGATAAAGGGGAACACTCATGTACAAGTCACCTGTGTAAAGTACTCAGATGACTCCATGCAGTTGCCCTCCATTCCCACAGATGGTAGAGAGTTTCTGGCAAAGGACACTGGGGTAAGTGAAAAGCAGAAATTCTCAACATGCCTGGGGAAATTCTCCAGAAAATGAACCATTTCCACACAGTCTCTGCTGAGGCACTGAGGACCCCAATGACAGAAAGGATGCTTGCCAAGAGGACAGAATAATGATGCCAGTGGGGGGCTTTTTAAAGTCTTTCCGTGATGGCACAGAGGGATTTCTAAACTATTTTCTGCATTTCGCTCCCTTAATTCATGTTGTATTGTGGGAAGAGAGGACCTGGCCCTAGATACAGTAGTAGAAAGCTACACAGAACTAGAAAGCTACAAAGAACTTTTTAGATACTTTCCTCTGCACAAAACTCTTGGTTCTGCTCTCTTGGCAATGAAAGACTGCAAAAAAGGCTGAGATAATCTGGACCAGGAGTTAGCATTATTTCAGAAGAAAGCTGAAAGCAAGCCTGAATTAATGTGTCTTTCCTTTAGCAAGCTCATACTGCTCTATTACTTATTTTTGAAAAATAATACACAATACCACACAAGCTTTATTATTACCCATCACTGATTACACAAATGCTCCCGCTTGCTCTAGGTATCAAAGCACACTGTCTGGGTATCACACAATCATCTGAATTCCTAAGTGTGTATTCAGCATCAATCAAATCATATTCAGTCTTAATAGGCCATCAAATCTAAAAATACCAGAAACAGAAACCAAACTTGGGACATCCCATCTCATGCTTGCAACCAGTGAAGTTCTCCCTATCATCCAGAGGATAGTACAGGCTTCTGTAAATTATTGGCTGTTTAAAAAGGCAAAAGGAGGTAATAAATCACTAGAGTGCCATCTCACAGCCTTGGAAATAAACACAACTGAACACATTACTCAGTTCCATTCGGGTTCACTAGACTGGGAGTTTTAGAACTACCTGTTTTAAAACATTAACATAAGAAAAAACTACGTGGTAATATGTACTATCACAGAAGCAATGAGGAATGTCCCTCTGTGACTTCTGCTAGCATGTCAAAAGCTCATCAAGCACAATCTTTTTTATCACTCTTGGTTTGCTATTCATTTCCCTCTTCTCAACCAGGATAATAACCATGAGATAAAATCCAGCTTTTCACTTCTAACTATGTCCTGGGGAAATACTGTACTTTTTAGGTCAAGGCTTTGTAGGCTCTGTTGCTTAAATTGTCAGAAGAAGAAGTTCCAGGAACAAAGTATTGACCTGAGACAAATTTACATCCCTACGAATAAGGAAAATCTGAATAAAAAATTATTAGCTATTTAAATCTGCAGGATTTTCAGGATCATAACAAGCTTTACCTCACTGAAAGGTTTCTCCTATCTGACTTCCCTGGAATCAACTGAGTTCTCTCCAAATGAATTTTAAAATAATTCACTCTAAAATGCATTTATAAAGGTTTCTAACTTGCTCCTGCATTCCTTACACGAGAATCTTACCAAAGGCAATGTCACACAGAAATACACATGATACAGCCACTGGGACTGTGCATCACATCATCGCTTAAAAAAATATATATACAGATTTTTCCACTTATGTGCAGCAGAACTGCAAAGGAAAAAGATTGGAATGTGTTAATTTGCTAACTTCTATTCTCTTTGATGCTCTTTTAATCATTTTTTGTCCCCTCTGGGTACTACTGCAGTCATTTGCAATGAGGAAGGTGTGCTTAATTAACTGAGTATAAAGACACTCCCTTATGATCAGTTATAGACATCTGCTAATGTTCAGTAAGTGAAAGACTCAGCTTTTTTTCTTCTGAATGGCAAAAGTAAAAATAAATTCAATATAACTGAATCTGCTTTTTTACCTCTCATCAACTCACTTCCATGCTGAACTAGGTCAGAGTGGCAATTGTTTCCTCACTGATTTTAAAAATTTTAAAGTGTTCTCTTTTTCCCTACAATATCTATGTTTTCTTGCCATATGTGAATCATGAAGATCATACAGACAATAAATTACAAGTGCACTTATGAAAGTGACATTCTTCTAGCATGAATTTTAACACACTAATGAAGATTCTGCATTAACCGTTCACATTTGTGCGTATTATCAAATCATTAAGTGACAAGACTGACATGAAGTAGAGTGAAATGCTGATGCCATATTTAATGTCTGATAACTAAAAAGACTAATTTAAATAATCAATTCTCAATGCCATGTGTAAAAGACTACCTTAATTTGGCATAACATTATTCTGTCTGCTGCACACCTGCTTGTTCACTGAATGAGGAATGAAAAATAGCAACTTCTCAACCACATTAAACAGCATCGCTTCTTACTTAACATATCTGCTGAAATACACTTTTAATTCAACTTCACATCAGCAGCATGACGAATTTTGGTGATTAGGAGAGAGATTTCAAAAGCATGACATTAGTTAGATTTGCTTCCAGTAACAACGGATAGAATTAAAAGGACCACCACAGCAGGTTTTCACCTCAGAGAAAAAGACTGTTTTCTGCAAATCCCAGCGAGTCAATGACATGAAAATTCATCACAGCTGGATCTATTACCATGTTTTAACTTCCCACTTCCTTTGCACTTAAGTCTATGGCACTCAACTGCCTGGTTGGACACCTCTAGTTACACACAGGTGCTCACAGACCACAGCTTTCCCTACATCATGTAACATGCATTTGTCACATGGGGATGCAGGACTGGCCACGTAATCCAGCTTATGTCTCCCCACAGAAAAAGGGGGAACGCAAACCTCCTGCCCATGCCACAGATGTTGATAAAATCACACGATGGAAAGAAAACAGAAACATGCTAGGGAAGCCTACACTGTTAACGCCACTGCAACCTAAAACCCAAAGCATTTTTATCCTACTTTTTGGATACTATGGTTTTCTAACAAGCATATGGGTTTGTATCTTATTAATAATAAAGGTTAGCAAGAGCCAGCATGCAACGCTCTGCTACTGCCAAAGTTCAAGCAGCTTCACTTAAGTGCAGTAAGCCTCGTACGGAAAGGACACAGGAGCTGCCTAATCCTTGCATGTTCTGAATGCTTCCCTCCCCTTTGTGCTTCAGATCATCCTAAAGCTGTAATCAGTTCAGTGATAAATATTAATGTCTACAGAAGACATCAGATGACAACTACCCTATGGCTTTGACTCAGATTATTAATTTTCACATTAGTCAATAAACGCCAAAATTACTCATCTGACAAAAACAGATTCAACTTTTAAAACTGCAACCATTAGTTAAGGACAGTGTTCACAGTGCTGCAGTACAGAGAGGAATACATGAATATCGTAAATGATTAAGTGCCAGAGATTTCAGATAATATCAGATAACAATCAGTGTATTTCAACATTTTCAATCCAATGTGGTGGAGACCACCATTAAACCCTTGGTTTAATAAATCCAATATTTTTATCATATCTGGGGTTTTTTAAACTATATCATTGCTGTAAAGTTGACTGACCTCTTCTTGAGCACTTAGCATAGAAAAATGTTGCAGCATCCCGTTATGTCTCACTAATATCTATTGCATTCATTTTAAAATATTTTTTTAAAGTTTTAAGACAAACTAATTATATTTTTTTTGCTGAAACATAAGCATATTTTTACGGAGATTATTGGGTTGCCCTAGGAAACTTAGTACCTAAATTCCAATCCGCATTTTGCCATATATCCTGACTCAGTATTACAGTGATAAAACACATTTTAAAAGGTTGTGGCGGGGGTAGGGCTTAGTTAGTTGAGGTTTTGCTTCAAAAATATCCATCTATTACGCACAAAAGACTGCTGTGCCCTGCTTCCTAGGAGAAAGGAAGGCTCAAAATTGAGATGGGTAAGAGCTGAAGTCTTGAAGGCTCCTGGGAGAAGGCTAAATATTCTTGTTCCCTGCATGCCAAGCTCAACAAGAGGGTCTGCCTATTTCTTCTTATCACTTTTTGGCCCTAGGAAGAGAAAAGGTGCCCAGGGAGAAGAACAAATCAGTGCAGCGATATTAGATAGAATAAGAACAAACTGGAAGTTCCTTCCCCCTCTGGCCACAACAGACTACAGGAGGCTTCCAAGTTGCCTGAAGTAAAAGATTTTGAGAGTGATTAAGAGACAGGGAAAGCTTTTTTTCTGGTTGACAACCCGTTGTCATTCAGGCTGGTGTTGCACGGATTAAGGAACAGTGGGTCAGAGGCAAGTGCCTTTTTATATTGCCAAAGATGGGTTTTTTCTGTCAAATGCTCACACAAATCGATATTACCTCTAACACTGCAAGTAGAAGAAAAAAGGCAGAGAGAAAAAATCCAGGATGCTTTTCTCAAAAGGCTACAGCTATCTCAAGGCAGCATCACTAATTAAGAAGCAAATCAGCTTTCATTAATAGATTTATTTTTAAGGCAGGGATGCAAACAAGCAATGCAGGCGTGACAGATGCAAGTCTTTGCTCCACTTATTCTACCAGTAATGGGAGTTACAGTAAACAAACTCAACTATAAAATAAATGCATCAAGGCATAAAGATGAATTTATGTGCATTACTGGGAATGTAATAATATGGAGTAAAAGACAGTTAAAATAAAGGTGATGTTTCAAAGATTAGAAGAAGCTAAGAACAGTTACATTTTCACAGGACATGCTGAAATGCACAAATAAAAAGATACTTAAAAATTAAATTGTGAATTTACAAAACCAGAGCCATTTACGGCTAGCTGCAAACAAAGGCTCAGGAGAACCAAGAAGGCAAGACAAAAGGCTGGTGGAAATAGCCCTGTACCAGACTGAAAGGGAAATAAATCAGAATGAAGATCATAATAAAAAAAAATAAAATATCACTGGTAGGGTCAGCTAGTTGCTCTGACGCATTAGAGCTCCTGCTGTAGGAAGCAATCCAGATGTTCCAATTGAGCACGGACTATCTCTAAAGGCTGCAACAGCTGCAGGGAGGAAAGCCAGGAGTACAGATTTCAGTCTAGGCCAGGAGGAACAGCACAGGGAGAGTCAGGAGCAAATCTTGTACCTCAGTTTGCCACAGCACATTTTGCATCTTGGCAAGCCCCACACAGTACACGTATAAATCAATTCCTATTTCCAGTCATGGACAAGGCTGCAGCGGTAGCTTCCAGCAGAAACATAATTATATGTGGGGCCATGTATTTAAGATTTATTGCTTGCCTTCAGTTGTGGAAAAACTGAGAAAGACATCTTTAAAACCAGACAAGAGAAGATGAGGGCGTGCCTACTGCACAGGGACTTATTAACTGATTACGTTTTTTCTCAACATCTCTAACTATAACACTGTACACAGTATATTAACATACAGTTATAAATAAATGGTAGACGTGCAAGTTTGTTAGCTACCAAAGGTGTAAATAATTGTGTATTTGGAGCTAATGTATTTTGCAGAATATATGGACTGAAACAACTGCTTTACGCCAATTTCCCTTCCAGCTGATGCAGATGTTTCAGGTACCTAACCACATTTATGTCATCAGGATAACTGGTTTAACATTATCAGGGATAGGCATTTTTAAAACAACATCTCAGCTTCACACACAAATTCCTTGAAGGGAATTTAAAACCTGATGTTATTCGTAAGACTTGCGCCTCCACCCATGAATTATAAAATCCTGAAATCATTATGTGTCAATACATACATACCAGTAAAAATGCTAAACCTTATACTTTGGGAAGCAACATTATTTTATTCGCCTAAGCATACTGTCCCCAAACTTCTGCAACTGCCAGCTGAGACATTCTTCTTTATACTTCCACATCTTATAATAACCTGCTTAGCCTTTATTTAAAACAGTTAAGTGACAGCAAATAGCCTATTTAAAACCACAAAGAAAGGCAATGTCAAACACAAAACCTGAGGGGACAGCAATATGTGTGTCCATCAAAGTAATTCGGATTTTTATTCTATTTACAATTCTTCATTTAAAAGTAAGCCTGAGGGAACGAGCATTGTCTTTAGCTTGCAAATATGGAGAAAATTCAGAAATATAATTAGGCTGAAGATACCCTATAGAAACCAAGATGTAAGTAAACAATGGTTTTGCTTCTGCCTTCCTATAAAATACTGTTTTACAGGAACTACTGTACATATTCTTTGGAAAAAGAGAAATGTATGATTATGTGGGTTTGTATTTATAATAACTGGCAACAAGCCAGAAAGGAATATCCATCAATAGGCAAATACTTTCCTCAAGAACAAAATTAAATGGCAGGGGGTCTTTTGTCATACTGGGAGAGCATCAATGGCTTAATCCCACAGGTTAGCCCCAGAGAGCTGAGACTAATTTATTGCTACTGGAATATAATTGCTCAACTGGAAGCTTTTAAAGTGGATTTAGGGATCACATAACCACTGATTCTGAACAAACACAGTCCAAAAGTCTGAGTAAAAGTGAAATTACTGAAGGACCTCTAGAAAGGAGGGGCTGGCAGGGAGAGAAGGCTAATTATTGTGGCTCAGCTTAACCCTTAGAAATCAGCTGTGGATCCAAACAGATAACTTTGTCCAGGAGCTAAAACCAAAACAGGTGGCAAAGCCTCAGATCCCCAACCGCATAAGTCAACAAAGTGAGTACAGCCCAACAAAGCATTCAAATGAAATGGTTATGAAACAACCATCTTATTTCCTCTGATACAAAAGAGCAGCACAAGCTTTTAGTTTGGCATGCTGGTAAAGGTCTGGGAATTTTTAGCATATGTGACTAGGTTTCTGTCCTCCCAGCTGAAGAAATCACTCTCTTGGGCTATTTTTAACTCAGCTTTGAGAGCAGGTATCGCACTGAAAATCCCAAGCAGGCTGATTCCTTCACTAAAATGGTAGGACCTCAAATTGTCATGCCTGGTTTTAATAATTACTGCGTGTTTAAGGCTAGCCTTTGCTACCGGCCTGGCAAGAGAGCCTACTAAACATATATAAGTGATTTTCATCAGTATTATTTAAGAGAAAAAAAAGAGTTAATTGTTCAATGGGATTGCTCATGTTTCATCTGCTGATTGAACTTTCATCTGCTCCAACTTTCAAATTTTTTTTCATACCCCCTCCCCCCCCACCCCGAGTTTACTTTTATCAATAATCTATTGGGACTTTAAAAAATTTGAACAGCAGTACATCAGGATTCCACACTTAGCTACTCAAAGAAATATTTCTAATGTCTATAAGCTTCAAAAATGTTGCTGAGCACTGTTAGATGGTACAGGTAGCCACAGGAATACATGCAGCAAAATCTGAAAGGGAAATACTGCTGCTGCAGTTCCCTCTGAGGCTCCTGTTTTAAAAGACAGGTGTCTCAGAATTTAGAGGAATGACGCACTAGCAAGCCCAACTATCTGTCTATATCCATCCTGCTCAAAGACAAGCTCACTGGGCCCTGATATGATGAAATAAAAGTACAGTTATGTGAATTATGACATCTTTTTTAGCAGGGAACAATTACAGCCACGACGATTAGTGCGTATCAGACCTTGGACTACACAGCACTGCAGCCTTGGAGTAAGACTTACAAACCTGGAGCAGCACAAAGAACCTTCAAAGCCAGTCTTCATTTATCCCAAAACTCAGAGAAATGAATGTAAAAGTATCCACACGGGGAAATGAAACACAACCCCCTTGTTTTAACAAGCACCTTCGACACCTGAAACTCTGCTTAGGAAACTGAGCGGTGAAGAAAGCTCAGGAGTTTCAGGGGTCGAAAAGCAGGTCCTACCTCACCCCCTTTACTGCCACACCCATGGAGGCCCTGTGAAGCTGGCAATGGGAAGAGGCCCAGAGGCTTTCCCTGTCCATGCTAGTGAAATGTCTGTGACAGACATTACAAGGATGCTATCTTGCAGTATATACAACATCTATTTAAAAAAAACAACTTTTAAAATTCTTTTTTTAAGTTTATTTTGGCCAAATATATGCACTAAGGAGGATTTTTCCTTATTTTTTTTTAGTTGGCAGTAATTCTCATCTAAATTCATATGTTGTAGATGCCACTTTTCATTCAAAGAACACAGAAAATTAATGAAGCTACACGATGTGCAACAATGAGCAGCTACTGCAGAAGAAAAAAATACTTCCTCTTTTTAAAATAATTTTTTTTTAAACCAAACAGGCCTTCTGACTTTTCCTGAAAAGAGACAGAGTTTTCATGAACTTCTGCATTTCAGTAAGTTAAATACTGAAATGAAGTTCTCAGTATGACAAGTGAAGACTTGAACACTGCCAAAGCAGAACAACAATGGGAATGATGTCGAAGTGCAAGACAAGTGCAACAAATATCGAGTTATCTATACACACACGACACATTCTGCATGTCTGGGTGGCTTCCATTTGATGCTAAAATCATTTGGCTGACTTCCCAAATAGTAACTGGATCAAGTCTCTACTCATCTATCTTTCCATTAAATCCTGCTAATAAACTCTCTCCTCCCTGCGTGATGATTCTCAGTATCTACCTTAGAAGGAAAAAAATTTCCAAAGTGAGATCAGCTATGAAAATGCTGATCTCATCCACGTAAGTGAGCAAAAAGATTAGGGAAGATTTTATATGTTCATATAAAAAGCAGTACATTCAGCTAATACACTTAATTACAGTTCCCTCGAACTTGGTGAACCCACACTGACTTACTTAACTGAAGATCTAGCACTGACAGCCTAAAGCATGTTTACCCTGGGGTTTTAGGGCAGTATTGTCCTAAGAGCAAATGTTCAAATGGAGAGGAGGGATTACCAACACTGTTAACAGCATTCACTAATATATTCTGGCTCTCAGTCAATTTTACAAACTTCAGAAGTTCTATTGTGGGAATGCTCAAATACTCAAATATTTCAATTTGTAATTATTTTTAAAGAAAACAAATATTTAAAAATACAGTTCATATGCCAGCCAGTCATTTTCCCTTTAGCTAGCAATCAGTTTCTATGAAACAACTGACATGACATTTTTTGCAAAGTTACTGCTACTGCATTTGCCTTGAATGTGTGCTCTTTTTGACTCTTACCTTCACATTCTCTGGATGAAGCCCTCCAGGGTGTTTGTCCATGTACTGACATAAATCAGTGTGCTAAAAGAAAGTCAGATGGAGAAAACTGTATTAATATCCGTATGACTGCAGCAATAAATACCTCTCTACTTAGGAGTGGACAGAACAAATGGAAAATAAGACTTTTTCAGCCACACGTGCAAACACACACTTGTACCTTTACACTCATTTTTATTTAACAGCTTTGAAAACTGATATGAATATTCAACAGCTTTGACAACTAATATGAAATGCAAATTAATATTGTTTTCTAACACCCTGCATTTGGTAGATTAATTACCTGAATTTTAATATAATTTGAAAACTTGTAAGGACAGTATCACCATCAACACCACAAAGATAATATCTAGGCAGAGGACGAAGAACCTAAAGGGAGAATCTCACATTCAACTCTCATTGTTCACATTAAAACATTGCCTTTTAAATATAATTTTATAGTGATTCTAGATTAAGATGGCTTAAAGGTTTAGAAAATAAAGCTGAAAGGCATTGCATATCAGAGTACTGAATGATACTTTCCAGCTCAAAAAGAAGCACATAATATGGACACATAAATACAGATACTTTAGAAAAGAGCTTCATGGAAAATTCAAACCTAAGTTTTCACTTCATTTCCTATATTCATTTCATTCACCTATATTTCCTGCAAACATAGCATAAAATCTCTTCAGAAAAAAAAAAAGGCTTGCAATGTATAGATTAATGTTATTTTTAATAAATAAATATTTATAGCTTTTACTATGGAAACACTTTTCTCTGAATTCTTCTCTTACATTTCTACACTTCAGCAGCATGGTTTCAGTCAAGTGGCATGTTGCTTCTCTGATGTGCTTGCACAACTCAGCTTCTGGAATTATGTTCAGGATAAAAAAAGCAAAAATATGCACTTGATTAACTAGCAAATACTCAGAGACAGACTCTGCCTTCCACATCTGGTAAAAATCATCCAACATTCTTTGAAAAGCTACTTGGCAATACCTGCCTCACATACACAACAGCCCAACTAAATACAGGCAGTTTTCAAAGTGAGAGTTTTGGACAAAAGTTGCCTTCCACATAGCAGAATGGTCTCTCTGTGCAACATTTCCCAAACCAGGAGACATTCTTTAGTTCTCTTTTGCAGATTTACAGGGATACGTAGGAGAGTTCACACCCAAGACACAAAACTCATTCTAGCCACAGCCATCCTGCATAATGGCTTCTGAAATCACAAACTACAAGAACACACAGTGCACGTTGAATTAACATTGCGAAGACATAAGATGCATAGGATGATTAGGCTCTGCACTAGCACAACTATTTTTCAGGAATTCTTACATGGCTTCAAGAGAGTGAGAGCCCTGACTGCAGGAAATTGCTTGAATCCCAAAATGAACAGCGTATGTATCGCAAGGGCAGAGGGCACACTCAAACAGCCAAACCACACTAAATACAACAAAACAGAGATTATTCCAAGATGCAAGACACAGCCAGAAATTCTTCAATTTATAGCCTACAAATTAGTGAATGCATTTACAAAGAAAATTTAAAGATAAATTAAAAATATTCTACCAGTGAATTGTTAGTGTCAGAGAAGTGCATTTTGCATAAAGACCCTTGAGTTTAAAGACTTATTCCTCATTTCTGTAAAATCTTTACTCTTAAGGTACATATTCCTCTTCCATTCTCCCAGTTAGTTTTTTGGGACTGCAGAAATAAACCATGCCACAAACGGACCAGACACCCTTCGGTATGCATCACCACATAATACATTTTTGTCCTGTTTACTGTATCAACACCAAGGAAACATGCTTAAACAAAGTCATCTGCTAACCTCATCATTCATTTTAATAAACTAATAGGTTTTGAGTACTAATCCCAGCACAAGAGTCTGCCTTAATAGCAGGAAACACCATTACTGCAGGTGATGGCTGATGTCAAATAAGAAATTTGTAGGAATCCACTCATTTGAATGAGTTATCTGTTATTGAAGAGAAGTGCCAGTTCTTTCAATAGTGCTAGCACCTGCAGTGCTCAAGAGAAGTTAAAAAAAAAAGCCTGAAATTTCACTTTAGAAAGCCCATTAGGGTGGCCAGGGAAGCACTGTCCCATCCTGAGACGCAGCCATCGCGGCCCCTGAGCACGGCACGCTCCCTCGCGTGGGCTGGCTCAAGGAATTATCATTTCCCCCCAGCTCAGTCTTTCAGCCTTTGTGAGCGGCAGATAACCTGGTAGGTGGGAAGTTTACTGCCTCCTTCACCTTCTATTGATTTCTACGATTTGCAACTGGTCAGCTGATAGAAACAAGATCAGAGGAAGACAAAGCCAATGTTACTTCTGAAGGTCCCCTTCCTGAAGCCCTGCCAGCCGCCCACTTACTGCATATTTTTATTCACCAGAACTCTTCATCCTATTCAGAGTCACAACACTAGGAATAGCAATAAGCCATATTTTTTATTTCCAATATACTTGTAATAAATGGTGACGATAACCCCATTTTCTTATATTTCAGTTACTATTTGGATGCATTTTCTCCATATAGAAACATCAATGACAATCGTGTTTGTGTTATCCATCACTATTCTTCCTAACCCAAGGAACTACAAGTGGGAGCCTGATATAATCTTCTGCCATCAGTTTAACCATCAAAACCTTCAAAAACTGATTGAACACGTCTACCTAAAATTCAGTGTAAGCAGCAATTTCCTCAGAATCCTGGAAACCTTACAGAGTCAATTGTGCTGCAGTCTTTTGGCATTTAGATTTTTTCCCTACACACACACACACTCTACAGACACAGAGGAATCTCTAGCAAACCTTCATTCAGATGGGGAAGAGAAATCAAATGTCTCTTCTGTTCAAATCTTTCAACAATTTGCTTTCATAAAACTGAGAGTCCTTCTCATAAAAGTAACTAAACATTATGGTAAGAACTGTGGAAGCAACTGAAAATGTTAGAATACATTGCTCCCAACTTTAAAAAAAGAAGGTGGCAACAAAGCAAAGGCAGCATCAGCTGCTCCTCTTTTCCCAAGGTAGGGACTGAATGCACATTGAATTAAACATTAGTACAGCCAGGAAAACTGACAGTGCTGCAGAGACAGCTCTTTCTAAACCTGTTTTCCCTTTTGGCAGACAAAGTGTCTGCTCCAGTGCCTGTGTGCGCAACTGACATTGAAGAAGACAACATGAATGCAAGTTTCAGGAAAGCATTAGAAAAGAAAACAAAAGAGCAAGCTGGATGAAAGCAGTTTTCTAATGGTATTCCATGAAATTTGTACCATATAGATGAATGGAGTCTTTTTCTTCATGCTGTATTTCAAGGTGGAAAATAACGTGCTTTCCCAAGTGGAAGAGTGGCTGCAAATACAGCCTGCCCATACTCTGACACTGGGATCTCTGCTGCGGTCACCACCCTGATCTAATAAAATATATACCCTGAAGGAAAATTCAAGATACAATTATATACTGACAATAACATAAAACTATACTGAAACAAGGTACAAAGACAAGAAACAGACCAACCAATACACCTTCTACAGTCCATTCTGCACTGTCTCAGAGGGCGAGGCCACCTCACAGGGAAGCAGCATACACTGGGAATGCAGCACAGAGACTTCCAAGTAATTGCAAACATCCTGATCCCGAGTGGACCTGGCTAGACCAATTCTGCTTCGAGCTAGCTTTTAACAGCTCTATCAGCCATCCTGTTAATCCCCAACACACAGAAATCACCAAAGTAATACCTTGCTGACAGAACATTTGATATGTTAGTTGAAGTTCAAAATCCCATCAGTTCCTGCTCTTTACACTCCACCAGTTTACCCACGCCTATATGTACAAATATTCTATTAGCATTCCTCTGCTCATAATAGCTACACAACAAACAATAAACAAATAAATTTTCTATAGAGAAGAACTCAAAAGCTCGGAATGTCCGGAGTTAATGGGGTTTATCCAACCATTTGTTTCCTCATTAAATGTATATTATGATAACTCTTAAAAGGTGTAATGTAATCACAAATTTTTTTCCTTCCCAGGATTAGACATACTCATTGAACAGAATAGGAGACTGGGGAAAAATAGCTGTGCTGTTTTATGGTTAGGGGTTTTTTTTCTATTCTCAAACAGCTTGCAGTTTCTGGCTTTTTTACTACTTTGAAGACAGAAGTAATCTCACAGGTTTTCCTACCCTGCTTATTGCTATGCTATTGACACACTTTACAAACATAGAATAATTTCATAGCAATGCAGGGGACAGAAGGCATTACTTCCTTTTATCAGACAGGGAATTGAAGCAAAGACAAAAAAAATCCTAAGAAACACTGATCTGGGCAATTCTATTCAAAGAACTTTGGTTTTAACTTTTCAGAGTATTTGGCACTATTTAACCTTCTGTGTTTTGACTGACTGTGGTGGTAATGAAAGATATTCTGGCCTTCACATGCATCCTTTGCCCACAAACACCCCCTCTTCCTTTTCTCTGCCTCTGATGGACAAGGTGGTTTGTCCTAAGCTAAGAACACCAGGTGGGCATTGCAGAAGGAACAGTCTGGATGCTCTCATTCCAGAGATGGGGAAGCTGGTGTCTTGTTATTGACTTCGGTGCACACTGGCTTGAAAAAGAGTATAAAATGCACTGGTAATATTTAAATACATATTAACAATAAATCTAACCAAAATCATTCACCTAATTATTGTGTCCTCATGCCTGGCTGAAAGCCTTGTCTCAACTACTCTGCAACACTGGCTTCAGTTACAGCTGTAAATGTGTGATGCTTTTGCAAAGGAGACTGAGAATCTCATGCTGAATAGCAGAAATCTGTCATATCGGAATTGCGATGACAGCAATTTCTGCTGGTGATGACAATTCCCAATACAGCAGGGATGGAACCCGGTTCTTTACAGCAGTATTACCTGACTTGTCTTGAAATGATACTTCAAATGAGGCAGGAACCTCAGAAGACACCCTAGTTCCCACATTCACAAAAAAATGAGAGAAATTCAACAACAACTACATGCCTTCACCACACAATCCTCTGCACAACAGGTGTTTCCACAAGGATGAAAAAAGGAGATTGCCCAGGCCATCTTTATCTTGGCGTCCTCCAATTTTAAGAGCTTCACTTTGCCACTTCACTAGCAAAACAATGTTTTGTGCAAAACTTGTTATGCTTTAAGTGAACAACTTGATCTCTCCTCCCACTACTGGCTTCCTCGGAAACAATTTCAGTTCCTCAGAACTGAATAGCTACAATATTTGAATTGAAAAACTAAAGACAAGTCTTTGAGATGAGAAGGGGAATCTTCAAAGGCATAGCTCTTAAGTACAATTTATGATTTTTCTGAAGCTTATCACTTGACCAAATTTGGGGCAATTTTCAAAATAATAGCCCAATGCTACCCACAGCACAAAGGCTACCCATCCTCTAAATGCCAAATCCATATTGTAGAGCTTGAATATTTACAACAAGCATCCTCCAGATACAGGTTCAAGACACGTTGGCCACTTTGGCTGAAAGTAAAAGCAAATATAGACAACCTGAGGCAGATTTTGGCATTTTTTGCCAATGAAATAATTGTATTTCATTGCTATGTGCCAGAAGATCACTGCTCCAGGGCTGCACCTTGACTTCAGGGTTGTGGCACACACAGCTACACCTCTTTGAGAAGGCCCTGTGCAGCCCTTTTGTTACCTTCTCTCAGTACGTTAAAACACAAACCCTTTCAGCGCATATCTCAAGTAACAAGGCCTCCATTAAGAAACCCCTGTCCCTTCCTGGGCTAGGTGGCACAATTTCTAGATAGACCAGAGACTGCACAATGCTTCCTAGGACAGGGGATTAAAACCTCATGCTCAGCAATGCTGGTTCAGCTAGTCTCGTTTCCAACTGAATGTAGAAGCACATCAGCCAATGCCCATTTTTTGACCCAAAGTTTAATTAATTGCAAATATTTTCCTCCCTGTGATGAAGACAAGTATAACAACTCCTACAGGTAGCTGAAAATGAGAGAGAGGTTAAGTTACTTTTCCAACATAACTGCTCATAGTCTAAACAAAAATCAACAAATTTGTACAAGGATTAAAAAAAAAAAGAAAATGCACACTTGATCAGACTCTCTCTGTAATAATTTTCACTCATTTTTCCCCCATACCATCAACTACCATGACAACTCTCCAAAAAGTATGCCTTACTTACGAAATATTGTCTTCCAGACTCACAGGAAGAAATGAATTGATGAGCTGGGGTTTTGATTTGAACTTGGGGCAGTGTATAATTGTACGAAGGTCATTTTTATTCAGCACGACTCTGCTTTATGTAAGTAGACACATGTGTGTTTATGTTTGTGAGCATACTGTGTATAAGCATCTGCTGAAGGGAAAAGAATTCTGGCTGATATTTATACAGCTGAAGCAAGGTTTATATACATTACATCCTCGTTCTGCAAAAGAGAGAGTATGCAAACAGAGGGGAGAAAAAAGGCAAATGTTGATGGTGCAGACTCTTCCCTTCTCCTCTTGAAAGAATTCTAATTATGAATAGATGAGTAAACCACAAGCTAGAAAATGTCCTCAGATATGCTTAGTGCTTCACTTCAACATCAACTATTTTGCTCAACTATCTTGCTCAGAAATCAGAGACTCTGCTACCAAACGCAAACATGTTCAGACAAAGGGCGGGACGTTTCCTTTCAAAGGCACAGCCAGTGACATGAAATGATCTCTACTTTGCCCACTCTTTTCCATAATAATAATGTGACTGTCATTCTCTTCTAATTAAATTAGTCACTTCTACTTCCCATGCCATACATTCTCTTTCCCTCCTCTTCCTCAGTCATGATAAATCTCCACGTGACTTAGACGTCCCATAATTCTGCCTAATTGGTTTCAGCTGTCATTTTTGAAGCTGAAATGCACGGAGAGCCTGGGGCTTGTGAATGGAACGGGAAGCACTTCCAACTGCATTCCCATCATGTAAAACCAGCAATGTGAAAGAAGCCTCCCATTAAAACAAAAGCGGGAGTATTTGGCTGCCGGCGATGCCATCATGCAGCAGACAGATTGTGCTGCTCCGCCGAGGCAGCGAGGCTGTTGTGAGCCGTTCCTCTCTGCTCAAAGGAGAGCACACATTATTCATGCCCTAGCAGCTTTCCTGACTAAAATACTTTCCCTTTTGTCACCAACAAATTCTTAAACCGATAATATAATTTACCAATAAAAGCACAGGCACCAGGAATATTTGAAGTGACAGAAGAACAAAAAAAAGTTAATTCCTTTTAAATGGCATGTATCCTCCAACCTAAGCACTCTGCAGATTACTGGGCCACAGTTTAAACATATTTCATGTCATTGGTATTTTCAAAAGTGTCACAGACTCTCATTTTCATGTATTTCTGTGGCTTTCTATAATTCAATCTCTTCCCTGTATGAGATGACACAGTGTTAGCCACGCTAACAAAAAACACCCTACACGGTATCTCTGGGTGATGCCTAAGCAACATCCAGCAAAACAGCAGCAGGCAACAGCACCAGCTGGGCTGAGCAGCAGGGGAAAGGTATATATTAGGGATTCAAGAGAGAAAAAACTGCCCCACCAGACATTCTTAATGAAAACAATTCTGCTAACAGATGTTTTAATGCCTTGGATTTCTCTCACACTGTCAACAAAGATAAGTATACTTCAAAATACATGAACAACATTATACAGAAAAGGAGGCTAGGTGGTGGGTGAGTACATAATACAGATAGAAACCTATCTGAAAATCCTAGAGAAAAAAAGGCATGCACAGTTGTCTGATTTTTGGCTGTTAATAGAAAACATAAATTCACTTATGGATACAAAGCCCCTGTTCATTTCACAGAGAATAATCTGGTTCCTTACAGACAAGTGAAACACACACCACTAAGGAAAGAATTGCTGAATGAACTAAGAGATCTTTGACAAAATCCAGTTTTCTAAAGATGCTAGTTTATCCTCCTCCTTATTCTCTGTCCACCTTAATAATTCTATCAGCTTTGTGTTCTTAGTAAATCAGGTTAAGGAGACAAAACTCACTTAATTTAGTGAGATTGTTTGAACAAAAGAATGACATTGAAAAAATCCATAGGAATTCCTGATTAGTATGATCAAAACACAGCATCAAATCATCAGCTTGTGCAAATTGTGATGGACTTAGAGACCCCAAAATCAACAGAGTTGGGACAATTTTTGCAAGCTGTAACATACGTGCCCACAAGGATGGGCATGTGCACTTTTTCTCTAATTTGTCATTGAGCTTCCACAACACTGACCACGATATGCACATATAACAAACAGACAAACAAATAAAAATTTGAAGATACAAAAAAGTTTCTTGTTAGAGCACGGAAGATACCCACAAGCTCATGGTGAGAGTACTTGCTCCAGGACCATGTAAGCAGAACACATACACGGCAGGGAGGCAGACAATCCACATACAGCCACACTCGTCAAGTATCCACACTAATGCTGGCATGGTACTGACCATGGATAATTCAGCTGTACCCACACAAGCTCAGCTGGCACAAGAGCCCTTCCTATGGTGATGTGCTTGGCTACAAAAAAAAAGGCCCTCTTCAGAGCAGGAAACAACCAGTGCAAAGACTTTCTTTAAAAGCTTCCACATCTATGTAAACCTCTCTTCACACTGGCTGAGTGATTTTTTCCTGTCATGCATCTTAATCCTAACTGTCCGTGCATGATTGTAAGATTAATAAAAATTTTACAGGGAAAAACTCAGTTCAGACTGCAAGGAACACAAAATAAAAATGATGCTTCCATGGACTAGATCCTCTTTACTCAAAGTAGAAAACGGAAAAAATTATTAGGGCTTTTTAACTTTCAAGAGCTGGCTTTGTTTATTACTCAAGCTTGATTCCTCCTATTCACCATTTCTTAATTATCTTTTACATCATAAAACTATAACGATATCTGCAATTATTGACTTATTCATTCTGACTTCAGAATTTTTACTACTATTATTTTGCCAGAACTGGTCGCCCCAAATTTATGTTTTTAAAGATTGCATAGATGTATTTTTATCAATATGACTAAATTCATACAAAGCTACACACTTTGTTCAGGAAGGAAAAAATCTATTTTTAAGATTTAGAATTATAGTAATCATCACTCTCTAAACAGTAAGTTTTGGATTGGTGATTTGTTTGTTTGTTAGTTTGTGTTTTCAATCTGCACTGAATAAATCAGAGCTTCACATTTTAAGAGGGATTAAATAAGAGTTACAACTCATATTATTAAAGAGAGCATGAGAAAAAAAAGTTTAATTAGACTGGACAGTCTCTAGTGCAAGGTGAGATACTCTCAGGTTTCACCTCAGAGGGACCTAGGCAATGCCAGTTTATGACTGAAATTAAAAGATAAGGAATATGTGGGATGCCACCAGAACTACTGATGGTAGAGCTGTGCAGAAATAGATAACATAGAAATAATTAGTTACTAAAAAAGAACAACCAAAAAACCAACACAAACAAACGAAAAGCCTACAACTAGAAGAATTTCTTTTTTTAAACTTTGTTTAAAGTAGTAAAATAAACCAATATATTTTTTCCTCAGTTCCTGACACAGGGAAGCAACAGCATATTAACTTCACTGAAAGACTAAAAGTGTTCATATTTTACTGATGAAAATTATGATGCAGAAAGATACGTATAGAAGGGACTTCAAAAAGAAGAAATAATAATCTTACCTATATCTACTATCAATGACATAATTCTGTCGATTACTTGCCTGAGTTGTTCTTTAAAAACTGACACTATTAAGCAAACCATCACCCCAGAGTAGCTTCTTTAGTGCTTTATTATTGTTACCATGAAAGAGGCATTCCTGGAGTTTAATCTTTCTCTTCCTTACCATAATTTCAGATTTCCTTTTTTATCCTCTTTACCATTCACATAGAAATAGGTCACTGACTTTCTCTATGATGTATTTAAAGGTTGTAAATGTCTCATCCTTTTTTTATCCCCAACTCTTAAGAGCCCTACTTACTTAGACTTTTCCCTAGAAGGCTTTATTCTCGATGTTTACTCATTCTTGCCTTTTCCCCCTCAGGTTTCCAGCTGAATCACATCTTTCTTGTGTGTACAAATTTACCCTTTAGGATGGTGGGCTTACCTGTACTGAGTATCATCACTGGCATGTCTACTATATGCATGCATCTTACTACATGTGTGTGATTTTGATGGACTTCAGCGACACTTGAATTTTTATCTGTAATTTAGGAAAAAACTAATTGGGATCTGTCAGAAGGTAGAATATCTCATGTGATTTCCAGTATTCCATCCGTCAGCTCAACTTTGGATGTTTCTTATGCTTTGATTTTGTTGTGAGGATTGTTTTGGGGTTTTTATTAATACTTACATTTAATGCAATTGTTAATATTTAATAAAAAGAAGAATAAATATAGATACTAATTATTATATGGTGCACAACACACTGCAAATCTAACCAGTATTTACCAACCATTAGTAAATTGTACAAAAATTGTTCATTCAGATACACGCAGCCTTCCAGCCTGTTGGACTGTAAATCTTGATTCATTTTACTAATACATCTATTCATCAGCATGTGCTCTCCATATGAAGTCTACACAATATTTGTAAATCCTGCAAAGACATGATCACAGAATCCCAGAATATGATGAGTTGGAAGGGACCCACAAGGACCATCAAGTCCAACTCCTGGCCCCGCGCAGCACCATCCCCAAGAGCCACACCATCTACCCAAGAATATTGCATGAGTAACAATCTGTCCTTGTGTCTTGGGCTGACTTTATGATGTGTATCCCCTGTCCCCTGCTCTATGCCCAGACATGATTCCTGTGCCTTTCTGTGTCTTTAAAATTGGGTGCAAGAAAAAGAAAAAAAAAGCCAGACGAACTTTTCAAAACAGTTTTGCTCCAAGGACATTCACTCCCCTGCGTTCCTGCTGCTGCAGAGCAGAGGAAAGCACCTTCCTGCTTTTCCCGGCTCTTGGCTCCTTTTCTCGGAGGAGAGAGACAAAGAGTTAAACTCCTTTGTTTCCCTGGGACTTTGGGTTTTTTCTTCTTCTCTTCTGGACTGTTCAGAACCCCAGAACATCAGACCCTCACTGGGAGCCCTCACCCCTCAGCCCGGGGGGGCCCGAGCCGACCCAGCTCCGAAGAGGAGAGAGAGAGAGAGAGAGACCACACCCACGGAAAGGACTCTAAAATATTCCCAGGTTTTCTCTCCACAGCAAGAGGTTTTATTATTTAGCATTATTCTTTTCCTGTGTGTTTGTTAAATAAATAGGTTTTTTCTCCTTTCACTTTCCTTCGAGGAATTTTTTCCCGAGCCTGGTGGGGGAGGGGTGGCTGTAACCTGCCTTCTGTAGAGGAGACGTTCCTCCCAGAGCGTTCCTCTGAAAATTTGTCTCAAACCAGGACACCTTGCTAGACCCGTGTAAACTTCTCAGCCTAGCAGGAGTATTTTTATTTAAATTTAAATGCAATTTTTCATTCCTTCTTTCCTACCGATTCCCATGTCTGGTACAGTCTTTACCTCTCGGCAAAGCGCTAAACAATTTCCTTCTGAAATCCCACCTCAATCCCTCCCTCCTGAAGCTTATTTTGTTTGCATTTCCAGCCCATACTTGGACGTCAGCAGCACCTGTCTCTGATCTGCTCATTAAAACTTGAAAAACAAGGCTTTCCCAAGAGCAGTATTCCCTTACTGCCTCTCCTCAATAGTACAGCATTTCCTTTCTCTCTGTAATTAAATCTTTCTTACTCTCAGCCAAATTTTGGAGTCTTTTTGATTGCAATTTAAGCAATGCAACTTGTGGCAAACCTGGGGCATGAGGCCCGGTTAAACTACAGGGGAACAGCTCCTTCTCTGGTCAAGGTAAACAGAAACAACCAAATTCAGCTGCTCCCATGCTGGGAGCCATCAACGACTCTGCTCCTTCCCAGAGAGCACAAAAACATTCACAGTAAGCAAGGGTGTCTGCCAGGAGGTGACTGGAGGCACCCGGCTTGTTGCAGAGCTTCACCAGCTTTCAGTCCTTGCTTAGCATAGCTGTACAGGCACCTCGATTTCAAACGGGAAGAAAATCACCCATCATTTCACTTTCACATCAAAATAATGTAATTCAGGCTCCAAAGAAGTTTCACTCTCAGTCAAGGATTAGAAGACTCCTCCTTCCTTCTTGTGCCCAGTTTCTAGGTATTACACACCACTGAAGGATCCTAGTGATAAGAGCTCCAAAGCAGCTCTGGGACACTACTGATTTTCCCGGCTCTCTCACCTGCTAAAAAAATGTGGCTTTTTTGGTTTGTTTTCACAAACAATCAATGCCATCCTACCTTTAGTTTCAACACTTGTTCCCTAATAAAATAAATTAAAATGGAAAAGCAGTAATAGTGCCAAAAGTTAATAATTACCAAAAGTTATAAGAAATTGAAATTTTTCAATGGAAAAATTTTTGATCCTTGCAGGTGATGAATTTTGCTCATTTTCTTACATAATACTTTGTAAGTATTATGTAAGACAAATTTGTCCCAAGACAAATTCAAAATCTCAACTGTGTAATTCTTAATTCTGATAAAGAGTATACATGTCAATTTCCAATGAGCTTTAAAATGAGAAACTCAAACCTATTTTTTTCTTACAGGAAATGGGACGGAAATGTAACTAACGAACTTTATTAAGTAAACTCATTGTATAACAACCTACTTTAGCTGCTGTAATGAAGCAATGAGAATTAAAATTTCTTCTTTAATGGAAAGTAATTTTTAGAAGCAAAAACATACACAAATATTAAAATAGGCAAGGCAATTGAAAATGCTTGGGTTTAAATTACGTTATTAGATTACTCTGGAGCTTTTTCACTGTTGAGGCAGACATAATACTGCTCATTACTCATCCTTCCAATTATAAGTATCTGTTCTTGTTGCAAACCTAGTTCATAAATATTGAAAGCATGATGTAAAGTATTGCTATACAAGCTCACTTTTACATGCCAGGAATAGGACGAGCTGCTGTTTCATTTATTGATAATAATATACTTACATAATTATGCATAATATTAAAAACCTCATTATCATTCTACCAAGCCTGTAGCAAATACGTTTTGCTCAGGATTGCCTTTGAGCAATTAAATGTTTCTAAATTCAGTCATCTTCCTTTTAAATAAACAAGTGAAGCAACAAACGGTAGCAGCTAATGATCATTTTAGAGCAAACAGAGGTGAACCCATCTTCAGAGATCTCTCAATATCTCTGAGATCTCACCTGTAAAATTCACCACCTCCTTGGGCAAAGCTGGCCATATCAGTGACCCTTGCACTAAAGGCACCATCCGCATAAGATCACCTAAACTAACACCTAAACAGAGCCTGGCAAGGAAGGGAACAAAACCTACGTGAACGGTCACACTCCTCCACTGAACTGTAAAGCTGAACTGGCCTTTTGCTTTGGGAAGTCACTGCAGTCTCAGACAGCACATACAACGTGCGTCAAAATTTCATTTGCAGGTCTTGTTTAGCACATGCCAGTTAACTATACAGAAATCATTTTCTTTACCATCTATACATGAAAAACTATCAGCCATTCAGGTTTTGTAGAGGAAATTCCAAGCAGCTCATTCTCAAAACTCCCCAGGTAATAAGCAATGGCTCTCAGTCATCCAGTGATAAAACTGAGCTCTAAGAACACTTTGCGATATGCTGACGTAAGAGTTAACAAAGAACACAAAGAAATTAGGCCTGAGTAACAAGGTACTGTATTCTAAATTATTTTTGACTAAGTTCTTTCATTCAAAAGGAGTAAGCTCCCTTTGTCTTCTTTCACATAAATGTACAGCTCCACATTCACCACCAAAATGTTTATATGGAGAATAAATTTCTCCTGATCTTCAACTGTCAGAGGGAATTTTTAAAGATTGACTTTTCTTGTCTTTGCAGACCACCAAGGTTACAGTTAGAAAACTCTGTCATGTTTTCATCCGACAGACATTAAAAAAAAGCTAATTTGAGGGACCCAGAGAATTTAATGACTGCAATGTTTCCTTTCAGAGGCTACTCTGCTTTCAGCATTTAACTTACTACCGAAAGTGAAAGGTGCTACATGAAATTAAATTTCATTCTACTGTTTCAGGGTCAATGCTGAAACCAAACACCTCTGATAACCTCAAACATTTCACCAGTATTATTTTCCCAATGGAACCATCCCCAACCTAGCAAACCAAAGTTTCCATTTTCTGAGAACTCTCGGATCACTAACTGTTCATTCCTAATTTAGTCATGATCTCTCACTCAAACGTCTTTTATTATGTTTGAAAAGGTCAGTAGCGATCAATGGCAATAGTGTATCAATTCCATGATATCACTTCAGGAAATAAATCAAATTCAATCCCTTTTAGGTTAGGATTCAGTCATTCAGAAACGTACACCACCGTGTAATTTTAAGCACGTGAATATTTTGACTTCTTTCAGTGCAAATTACTCATATGATTGAGCTAAACCACGTACAGGTGTTAAAATAACAACAAACCAGACATTACAGATACAGGGCTCAATAACACCAATTGCACAGCTAGATTGCATACTCAACCAGCCAAAATTTGTACATTTAAATGGGCAACTGTAATTTTTGCCTCTGCACATTCATATTATGCACTGAATGGAAGCTTTTTAACAAAAGGAACAAATGAGATCATTGCAATCATGCAATTAAAACCTGTATCCTGCACACCCACAAGAATTCAATTCAGGTTATGTGGGCATTCCCAAGCAATATCAGATAGCATTAGCTATTTGATCAGACTAAAACTTTACATTATCTAACAATGAAAACAGAGTTTTGTTAAGAAATTCTGTCATCTCAAGGCGCAGGAGCATGTTACAATGTCATTATTATACAGTCTTTAGGCTGTTTGGAGAGAATAAAGTATCCTTCCCTTCTTCCTGAGCACTACCTTGAGAGACTGCCTACCAGCCTAAACACTAAAATATTACTTGGATCAGTTGCTAGAAACCATTACCAAATGAGATTCTGAAACAGTCTCAAGAGCTACCAAACACCGTGGGAACCAGAAGGTGCAACCACCAGCAGAGTTGGTCCCTTGTTTTAAAACAGCTAAGTGGATCCAGAAGAATGTGCCACTACATGAAGCCAAATCTGTGTCTGTACTTATCATGGACAGTACCATGATGTAACACGTGTCTGGGAGCCAGAGTCTTAGACAACCTATCTTAAACAACCTCTCTAAACAACCTTACTGGACATAAAATCCAGAAATTTGCATCAGTGTAATAAGTAAAATGTAAAATCCAGAAATTTGAAATTAGTATAATAGGCAAAACCATCTGTTTAAGGGAGAAACATATTCTATACATCTAATTTCTCAACCAGTTCTGAAGAATACAGCTAAATACAGCTGCTGATAAATGGGACTGCAAAATGTATTCATGTAAAGATATGCAAATAAGTACACTGACCATTACAAAAAAATTAAGTATCAAGGCTTTTCCTATGCTAATTCAGTGTGTAAGTCAGGAGCAAGAGAATCACTGATTTTAAGAAAAGGAATTGAATTTTTATTGCTGTTCCAATACCTGAGGTAAAGAAACACGCACTGTATCAAATGCTCTGCAGGCTGCTGCAGCTGGATGCCCACACCTTCACAGTGGAGCACTTTTACGCAAATACACAAGGCGAACGGCTTCTCCGGGCAAGATTCTGTGATGCTGTGTGCATTATCATGTAAAAATTAAGGCCTGCCCCCAAGAAACACACAAAACAATTCCGTCTGTCCTAAGCAGAGATGTATTTAGAGTAATGCTAGCAATCACTGTACTTTATAAACGCAGTGTCTTACAGACTACAACACAATAATTGGTATTATACTGAAAATCTAACGGTCTCTAAACTCATTCGTTTTTTTTAAATTACATGTTCTTGGACCCATCTGTGAAAACTGGGAGGTTAATTATGATAGTACATTGCATAATTCCGCAGCTAAATGCTAAAGTAGTTCTACATAAATGCCATATGTTTGTCTTAGAAAAACTAAAAAGATTAATTAGGAGGCCAGGGCCAGTACTTTGGAAAGTAATACTCTCAACACAATTAGATCCTTACACTGCCTACTATGTAAATTGAAGTTTTAATTAATAGGTAAAGCATTAGTCATGGCAAAATTAAAAAAAAAAAAATCCCAAATTTTAAATTGCATGCACCAGACTTTTTTTTTACTGGCATCGCTTACAAAAAGACACTCTGCACAAGCCAATCACAAAAAAAAGCCATTTAAAGTTGATATATGCTTTTCATCAAGGAGCTACTTGTTAAGCATTTCAGTCCTGTTCTTCTTCCCTATACTATTTTCACCTACTTAAAGTTACCCCATCACATCAATAAAGAAAAAGCTCCAATAAACAAACTATAACTAGGAAGCAGAGTAAGTTTGAAAAATCAACTCAACAGCATAAGGTCCTTCAAGAGCCTTAGCAGCCACTTCTCCATCGCCGAATCTGCTTTAGCCCAGCTTTCCACTTTTAGCCACTCCACTACAAAGCATCATCTCTTACAGCCATCACTCTCCTGAACAAAGTAAAGGGTTATTTTGGCCTAATTCATAGACCACTGATGGTAAAGAGAGCATTTCCATAAAATTCAACACACTCTGGACCATATCTAGAACATATAGTCACTTTACTCACCACATATTCAAACACAAGTGTCAAGGTCTCCTTGGTGTGAATGATGTCATGAAGCAGCACAATGTTTGCATGTTTCAATCCTTTCAAAAGAGAAGCTGAAAAGCAAAACATACAGGTTATCTTTAAAAGGATCCAAATATTTCATATTGATTGGCTTTCTCTTTTTAGTAACTTAAGTGAGCTTCATAACCTGACAACCAATAGTTGTACTTCAGTATCTTCTACGTTCATGAGTTCCACACATCCAGTTTTTTAAGATCACACTTTCCCATTCAATGCTATTTTCTCCACCTTGCTGGTCAAACTCAGCCTCACTCCGAGGCCAAAAAGAGCTGGAGCAAGAGATGCTTTCTTGACACAGCCTCCTCTAAGTGAATGACTTATGTCTGAGCAACCAGACACCAAGAGCACTCCTGCACTCAGAGATAATTTTTTTTGTCTCAAACAAAAGTCAAGCTTGTCTTCTCAAAACATGATTTTTTACTATCCAACACAACAGAGTTGCTGTCTAAATTAAGTGCAGCATCTGTCCTAAGAATAGGGTTTTAAGCAATAATTCTCCTTTCTCTCAAACATAACACAGATTTAATGGAATCATTTGTATTAGCCCATGAGAATAAATACATGGTGTTTTCTCTCTGTATTTTTTAATGGTACTAGCTCATGTTTTCAGAAAAGACAAAGACTTATCTAGTGAACTTTCAGGTAATCTCCTTCGCTAATTTTTTTTTACAACATAATACATATTTAATGTTCATTCCATACTACATATTTAATGTTCCACAAGACATAGCATATTTTAGCAATATATGCTGACAAGCCATGTGTTGTTACCAATGCCATTCTGTCATCAGTGCCTTGTCATCTCATGCATACATCTGAGCAGGACTATCAGTCACCCTAGCAAGTAAATAATAGATACAAAGACATGCAAATGAGTGGCATATTTCTAAACTGAATAATGTGGAACTTTTTTCTGTCACCCTTCTACTTTTGTCAAAGAAAATAAATGAAAGACCAAATGTGTGTCTCAATCCTTTACTGTGCAAAATGGAAACTACAGAGCTTCCCCAGCACTATTACCCCTTGCTGTCCTATTCAGGGTTTTCCATCAGGCTGAGGTAACTCCAGGGGTCATCTGGCTTTGAATTAAGATAAATATATATCGTCTCTCATACTGGCCTTTAGGAGATCAATCTGACAAGTTAATCACTCTAGGAAGCAACACAAAAGCAACATGGCATCTGGCTGCATCAGTGTTTCTCCACAGGCATCCTTAGCATCAAAACTTTGGAGTTCATCCTAGGCAGAAGGCAGACAGCAAAGGGGAAAATACCATAAAGCTGCTTCAGAGTACCATCACAGACATCACGATGACAGGACTGCAAACCTGCAAGGAAGCTCTGTGACCAAGAATGAGGCAACCCTACAACCTGGCTGAAGAGGTGAGAAGAAGAATTTCAAAAGAGCTTCCTTTGGCCTGCACTCCACAGCTCATGCTGTTTAGAGAGCCAGCACACAGGAATCTTTCCTGGGCTCTGCTTTTGTTGCCACTGAGCTGTAAAACAGCTACTGCAATTACAAATAGGAATTTTAAACATTTGATCAGGGCATGTCTAGCAACTTTTAACATCCTACAAATTAAATAGAGGCCTTTTTTGGAAAGGAAGAACCGTGTGCAATTTTCATGGGATCCTCATGTTAGAACTTGGAGAATTTCTTGGAACTAAAGCTCAGGGAGATTTGGGTAAGTTGGGGTTTTTTAAAGACAATGATGAGAAATTGCTACTGGAAAAAGGTACGGATACAAACAAAAGATAAAGAACAACTGCTTTGAAAGGTATCTTCTAACAGAAACAAGAACTTTTAACCGGGGGGAACCCTGAGAAGAGGTCACCTGAAGTAACTGAGGTTTTACCAGCTCTTTCCTCAAACCTTATTGAACGACCATACATTCACAGACACTGGGAACATAAAAACTGCCTCCTAGCAGAGCCTGTGTCTAACCGAAATGTATTTATGACCTCTGTCAGCTTTTGCTGTTCACATCATCACCTGAGGCCTTTAATTCCTCTAGTTAGCCATTACTTTGTTGCTAGAATCTCTATATGGGTCATTAAAGCTTAAACAGTACCTTGAAAGCAGCTTACCTCGAGGTCTTTGCAAATACTGTCTTTCCCCTTCAGTCCCCTCCCCCACTCTTATTTGTCATCTCTTATCCAATTCTCCCCTTTTACAGCCTCAATAATCAGCATCTGCCATCTATTACAAGAACTGCAAAATATCACCTGCAGGGTGAAATTTCTGTCTTCTCCATTAGTCCAACTGAAATACAGTAGGTAATGTAGCACAGAGAGCAAAATCCTCTTAATTGCACTAATTTTACACTGCAGAAATAAGCAATTACACTATCAATTTATATTGTGAGAAAACAAATAGAACTGGTGAAAATAAGAGAATTACCCCACATGCTCTTCTATCAGGACTTACCATTAAGATTGCCTACCTTGTGAAAACACTGTTTTGTTTCTTAAAAAAAAAAAAGAAGGAGGAGGGGAATTAAAAAGAGGAAAAAAAAGTTTTCTGAAATAGGAAAGCTGTTTCTTCTTCCACAGACTACTTTAAAAAAAAAAAAATGAAATATGAACCATCCTATGGAGTTTTTTTTCCAGAAAAACAGCTTTTCAGAACAAATGACCTATACACCTCCTCTTTTGGGCAAGTTTTTACTCGAAAGGGATAGAACTTTGGATGAACTACACTAATTCAAAGACAAAACCCAGAAATTCACATCCAAAAGAATAAAAAAGAGTCCAGAGAATCTGTCAGCATCAACTTGAGACAAGGCTGACTTTACCTTTGAAGCTGCCAATGCAGCTGCTACTGGAGCTCAGTGAGAAGTCAGGTGCTGCTGTGCCTGGTGTTACTTCTAGAACAAAATAATTCTGTCAGAGAAGGCCATCTCCATCCAGTGATTATCACCCACGGATTTCACACAGAGCTGTTTTCTTTTAAGATAAAAAGACTAAAATGTTGTTGAAAAAGCATTGCAACAACTCACAAAAGTGGGACCAATGTACTAGTACTCACTGTATTCTTAACATGTATTTTTAATAACAAAATTATACAATGCTGCTTCAAAAGTACTGGCACTCTGTTTTTACCCTCGGTATGAAATGTAAGATAAACAGATGGCAGCACTTTTAATTAATTTCTCCAAAGAGTTCTGAGGAGGAACAGCAGCACGGAATGTTAAAAGGCATTTTTAAAACACTTTGGACAAAGTATTGTATGGGTTTGAATGGCCAGGTGCTTGTTCTGCCACCTGGGTTTGTACAGTCCTACACAGCAAATTCTAACAGTAAAACACAGGGAAGGAGAATTGCTGACATACTTCAACAATTATCAACATCCCAGATGATGATTTCTGTGACTTTTACGCAAGCTCATGATCTGAGTCGCTAAATGCACCAACACTCCACACTTTCCATCAAGGGCTAATAACCACATTTTCATACTTAAAGGAAACACATTGCATTTGCTTGAATAACCATCACAGACTTCACCTCCAACAAGGGGATGCTCTCATCTATTATGAGCTCCTGGCAAGCTGCCACATCGCTTGTGTTGGTCAAGGAGGTTTTTGCTGTTCCCAGATGAGCTGGATTCTAAAGTACACTCACTCCACGAGCAAGGCAAGCCAGATGGACTGCAGCCAACTCTTACCCAAAACCTGAGTAGCATCAGTAAATCAGTGCTTCGCTCCCTGTGAGGTTTACAGCATCAGCTCAAGCCTGACACTCCATTAACAAAGCCTTGTGACTTTTAGATCAGCCTCAGCTTGGAAGTGTTTTGAGAAGGGCTATTCCCGTGTCTGATAAAGTAACATTTCACAGCTGTATGATAAATCCAACAAAAGTAACTACTACTATTGACTCCCAGGTCACATGGAAAACTTTTCACTAGCAAAGACAGTAGTTTTGGACATGGTAAGTACATTAAGCTCGAACACTAATTATGGTCCTTTGATGATCCACTCAGTCTTTCAGCTCCTGACTATCCTTTTATTCTCACTTTGTGAAAAATCACAAATCTCCACTGTGGCCCTAGACAGAAGAAAAACCCATGATTTTCAAATTGGCTGGTATTTCAGTGACACGGATGCTTTTCTCAGCAGCAGCAGAACTCAGCCTCATGCTGCTCATATGCACCAAAATGTACAACTGCTGCTGATGCTCTCTCATATTTCTGCAAAGGCTGTGATGCTCTCAACATTTTCCTAAAAAGTATAACTATAAAAACACCTGCTTTCCTCAGTAGCTGGGGCGTCCTCTGGGATTACCATGCACCAGTGCTAACTATTGCTCACGCTGCTACTCACATGCAGTGCTCACCCTTTCTCACTGCCACTCCAGGAGGATTTCTCTCATCAGGAGACTTTTGAAGACTGCACACCATGGAAGCTTGCACTTCTCTAATACTGTTAATGCAACTGTGCATCTTTGCCGCCCTGTTGGATTTCTGAGACGCCAAAGCGCACACATTCTAGTCAGTAACACACATCTGTGAAAGCAAGTAAGCTGCTGTGCTTCAGAGCCAAACAACTTATCTTTAAAATTCTGCAGCTTGTCACACTCTGCAGACACAACGGTGCTCTCTGACAGAGTGCCAACTTCCTTGCATACACAGTTGGGATCTGTCTCTGAGCTCTCCTGGGAAGGCGTCTTTGGTGAGAAAACATTCATGGGGTTTTTTTCTTATAATCATGTTTTCTGAACAAACACACTCAAATGTGTCTTATTGCCTGCACGAACTACAGTTCTGCTTCTCTCTCAGCAACTTATGTTTCAATCTATACATCTTTCATAGCAATTTTTGAAATTTGGCCTGCGAGCACAACGTCCCTTATGCTTCTCATCCACTTCCCACACAGCAGGGATTTCTGTGAGCAAAACGTTACTTAGAATTCTACCACAGAGACAGGAATTCGGCACTCTGTTGGTTTTGCAGCAATAAATGTGCAGTAATTTCCTCCTCAGAAATGCACTCCCCAAATCTACACTTTGCTATTTTCCAGTTCACCCATCTGAAATGATTTACTATGAGCAAATAGCTTTGCTTTCCCTAGAACCCTAACATAACAAAATTCAATTCAGTGAAATCTGTACATCCTAGGTAAGACCACACTGACCAGAAACTTCCCATCTTCTCACCACAGGATATATTCTGCAGAATGATCATTATTTATAGCACATATATAGTCCCAAGTCATTGATTTTAGAGCTGCATACCTATAAATGCACAGAATTGGTCAGCTTCCACTCTGATCTTAGTGGGCACAATGCAATAAAAATATATAGGTCACTCTTCAGCTTGGAAAACTTTCTAGGAGGAAGTTTCATAACAAATTGCAAAAGAATTTGTGAGCTACAGAAAGAAGAAAAAGCAGCACAGAAAACTTTAGATGGGTTATTACATAAGCTTAGCTCAATTACCTCCTTTATGGCTAATTCCAACCTCATGAAAGTCCCTCCTAGATTTAACAACTGGTCCTTATTCTAGTTTTCATTAGGCCAAAAAAAATGACAGTCTGCCATTAAGGAAGCAATGTGATGATTAAGGAAGCAGTGCTTCACATGCTTGCAAGAAAGGACTTGGTAGTCCTTCAGCTGTAGGTTGCTTTGCTGGAGGGACTACATGGATCAAATTAGCTTCATCTACCTCCTCAGCCTCCATTCAGGCTTACATGAGCGACTTGAACTTTTAAACAAATACTTCTTTCATTTGTGAAATTTCTACTTGCTGCTCCCTCTTGAAAGTATAGTATGCCATTAGAGAAGAAGTACAGAAAAAGGGGGTGTGTAACAACACATAGGCACCTTCAAAGGTTCTTGTTACAGCTGCAGTCCCCTAAGCAAAAGGCAAGTCACAAACCTGCTAAAATCTCTTTGCCTATTGAACTGGAACAAAACACCGGAAGGACTGATCAAATAAGCTCTGAAAAGCACTACAATATATTATTCTAACAGTTATACAGAAGACTGCTGCCAGATGAAATGAATGTCTCTTTCATTACGCTCTAGATATAAATTTATGCATTGTGTATTGTTCCCAATGCTCTTCCAACACAAGTACAGATGGAGGTTAAAAATAATGAGACATCATCCTATTAAAGCCAGACTCTTTTGGAAAGCAATTGCAATATGCTACTCCTATCTTGCAGCAGCCAGTCATATTTTGCCTTCCCCTAATCCGTTTCAGTATTCAAGAGGAGGAAACTGTGTAAACCAAAAATACGCAGTGTGTACAGAAAACAACTCTATAATACAGGTAAGCATGTGAGAAAGCAGGAACATTGCTGTTACTTTTTTATGCACACATAGCATGACTGGGACTAATAACACAATCTATTTATAAAACCATCACTGGCTGTTTTTAGCCTTGTTATCGTGATGTATTTCAGACACTGTCTTCACATAAATATCTATCTACCATAGGATTACTTTGGAAGTTTGCAGCCTAAACAGTTCCTCCCATCTCCCAAAAAACAGGCTTTAGTAACAACTTCTGTAACCCAATGAGTAGCTTTCCCTTTGGAATAAAAGCAAACCCGTCAACCCTGTGTTTTGGAGCAGAGACTTGAAATCTGGGAACAAAGAGGCCTTTAAAATAGGAACACACACTTTACCGTCTCCATGAAAATACTCTAAATTTGGTCAAGTTATAGCTTTGGAAATTGTTTCTTTGGGTCAGCCTGACTATCAGCAGTGTGAAAGGAAGGAGGAATACCAAAAAGGGGAGATGGCATGCGGGGCTGTGATCCACAGTGGAAGCTAGGACGGCTGGGTAAGGAGAAAGAAAAGCCAGAGGACAAACGAACATCCTTCACAGGTGGAAAAATGCAGGAAGTGGAAAGTAAGAGCACGTAGACAAGACAGAAAAGGGACAGGACGCAGAGCATGGGGTGGGCAAATACTCACATTTTGGGGGAAGTACACAAGAGCCTGCAGACACTAACACATATTCTCCACTGATGTCCATACAAGAACCCAAGACTCCCACTGCTTTCAGCAGGAATCAATGAAAGTAGCTGGCAGTTTTCCTCATTCTCCTGCAATTTCAGCCTACAGAGAGAAGCACCCTTCAAACTACCAGTTAACAATTCAGTTCAAGCAGGATGTGTTCACACGAGAGCTAGGAAATATAATGAAACATTGGAGTGCAGACTCAACACCAGAAAATGGAATATAGATTTCCACTTGCTTTTTCAAACACTTGGAACATTACTTAAACAAAAATCCAAATTAAAATAAAGAATGCCAGGCCAAGTGCTCAAAACAGAGATGGACTACAATTACAGGAGCTGCTGCAATGCGAACTCGGAGAGACACATGCCTGATGTCACTACCATGAGATAAGCCAGAGTTTCAGTTCACAGCTGCTTCACATCTATCTTGCATTTATCTCACGCTTCGACAACCTGCAAATTCACAGCCTAACTTATCCTGCAGTGGCCAACTTGTGTGCTTGTACCCACTAACTGTTCTCAGGTCTTTAATTTTTTTTCACAGATGGAATAAGCAGTGGAAGGATCTTGCCCATTCATCAGAGAAGCTGAAAAACTCCACCAGGTCCAAGTCAGAAGAAAATCAGCCTGATCTTTACCCTTACCTTACCACTGACTAAGCATCACTTTAAGTCACTCAAGCCAATAACATTACCATGTTCCTCATTTTCTGAACATTTCAACTTTTGATCTTCATTCACACTTATCAAAACCACAGAGTGCATACAATTATTACAGAACCCCAAGCAACCCTGTACACTGATATTACCCAATGTTATGCAAGTACTTTGAAAGTCATCTCAAAATCATCACTTAAAAGGACTCTCGGCAAGTGGGGTGCTGACAAGATGAACAAATATTTAAGTAGTCAGAGCAGAGTGACGAGTGTTCTAGAAATTTTCAAAACCATCTGTGTTTTAGTAATGCACAGTAGGTGCCTATAGCTAGAGCCACCATTCAAGAACATTAAATTAAATTAATCGATCATCATCTGACACAGGCAGAGATCACACAGCAGGAGCAAACATGGTGCTGTTGTGTAATTAAGGAAAGAACAGTACAAGTAGAGAGACCAAATTAAGTTTTCACAGGTAAACTTAATTCTGACAACTTCTGAATGATTGACTTTGCAACCATAATAAAGATCCTCTGCTGTGAACGGTGTACCTGCAATATTAGTATTACATTGTCCAAATGAGGGAGTAAATAACCAAGTACCAGTGCTGAACCTCATGCTCTGCTGAAGTCAGTGAGCATTTTGTTACTCACTTTTACCAATGCATCAATATGACAAGAAATCACTTAACCTTATGTACCTGCAATGAATATTTTTTTTTTGTACACAGAAGACAAAAAGGCATCATAGGAAATAATTAAATTGCATTGACATGAAACTCAGTTGCCTACCAGCATACTTGAGCCACTACTTACAAATGAGGAATTCTACAGAAAAGCTATTTTAGAAAAAAATTACTTTTGCTCTATTTCTCAGTGGGCTATTTCCTTCAGAAAAAAAAAAGACTGCACGAAAAGCAGACTCATTTCTCAGCACACACTTCAGGCGGCAGAAAAAAAAGGCTTGTGGCATATGTCTTGCTATTTTTCAAAAAGGGAGCGAGACAGGAGTCTTTAAAAGATCACGTCAATTTTCTTCTTCTGGGTGGGTGAGGCTCAACATGCCTCTTTGCCCATAAGTGGAAAATAAAGCTGGAATGCTCACAGCATTGCTGTGTCTCTTGTGGAATGGTTTAGATGCCAAAGAAAGGCAGACTCGGTAGAAAGCTAGCAAACAATTATTTTTACAACTATTTTAGTAAACAAAAATCAATCACAGTGAAAATAAGGCATACTGTTCTGTAACTGAAAAGAGAAAAACATGGAGTGTGTACAGGAAAATAACAAAGATATCATAATAATGCAAATGAAATCTAGTCACTGTGTAACTTACCCTGAAAAGCAACTCAAAACAATGAACTATTAGGCTCTTAAGCCTCATTAGAATATGAATAACATCTAGAACATTTTAAAAACATTTTTAGGGATAGGAAGTAACCTTAATTCAGCCTAGATCTCTTTGATGCTTTTTATAAGATACGTAATTGATTTTTCTTTCCCATCCAAAAATATGCTTAGCATGCAGACTACAAAACGGCAATTTTCCCTCAGGTAACTTGTAAACTAATTTCTACCATGAAAAAAGCAATAAAGTGATGAAGCAAGCTTGCAGACACTATAGCAGCAAAACCCAGTGAAGGTTAAATTCTTTTCCAGACTAAATTAGTTGAAAGAGATTACATCAGCAATGGACAGCCATGCTTTACCATGACCAACAAAGCTCTTTGTTGCCAACACCGCTGGACTTCATTAGCACATAATCTGAAAATATGTTTTAAATGTTCTTTCCACATGTAAAGGTCCTATCAATTCACAAGGAACAGATATACTGTCCTCCTTCTGCCTTTGCCCTGTGGTCTCCAGGTGTTGTCTTGGTTCTCACCCCATCACTGAATTGTCATTTACTCTTGCAGTTCATAGTACCCATCAACAACATCAGTTGAATTTAAGGCGCAAGCAATGGAGAGGAAACGGAAAAACCGGGAGTCCCAGGATTTTGCTTTATTCACCCCAGAATGTAACTATATCCAAATCAGTATGACTGCAAACTTTACAAATTTACATTTAAATGACAGTGAAGACTTGTGATCATCATGTCACTCTCTAGAGCTGCATGTGTTTATTGAAAAGTTGGGGACATTGTTCAACTTGGAAATATGTGCCGTACAGGACAAAAATTTTCATTTAAGCAAAAGACAGCAAGCCCTGTATGTTTCTTTAAAAAGCAGCTGGCCCTCATAGAGCGCAGGAGAGGTGCTAGAACAGAAAAGATGATCTGAAGGAATGTCTCAGCTTCACAGAGTTGACAGTCATAGCTGACAGTGACAGGGTGATGCAAAAGTTAAGCGATGCTCAGAGGAGACCTAGTTGAGGTAAGGTAGTCATTTCTATCCTCCTACTTTTGCTAAAAACATACCCATAATTTTCGAGTACATATTCAAAATTACCTGTGTAGATGCATGACATGAATCAAACTATGGACCTAAATCATACCGGTAGCCATTCTGAGGAATGACATAATTAAAGCGTTCCTAAGAAATGTGAGAAAACACATTAAAGGGATCTTCGAGCATAACCCATTAACACCACAGGTGGTAAGAATTTTTTTTTTTTAAAGGCCAGCTCAACAGCTTGTCTGTCTACTACATACAGATATAAAACATCCAACCCCCTTGAAAATGTACTCAGTTCTTCCATCCTGTTGTGTCATTCATCAATTATAATTACAGCAATTTACTGTTTGCTTTTCCAGATAAAATTCTTTTTATAGAATCATAGTAATTAACAATGACAGTAGCAAAATTGATAGCCCTGCTTCTTAAAGCACCCGTTCCTCTAGATGACACTACTTCCTTAACAGACTTTAAACAAATGTCCTCATCTTTTCCAATTTGTGTCCAACAGTGTTTGTTCCAGTCAAAACAGGTCAGCTCTTTTCCAAGAGAGAACTAGAGAACAAACATGCTCTTTAATGTTGCTGAACTTTTTTTCAAATAGTTCTCTGAACTCGCTCATTGAAAGGTAGCCTTCAAATGTTAGACTTCAGGTCAAGGAAATGCTTTTTCTAGTTTCTGTGAAAATTTGTCCAATTTCTCAACGTTTACATCTAGTCAATGGAAAATTGTACTTTAAAGCTGCATTTAAGCAGCTAAAATCTCCCAGTGAATCCATCCTCCCTGAGCATGCTTAAACATTCAGGCATTTGGCAGAAACAGTAGTCTGAGCCAAGAAGTCCGGAATACAACACCAGCTATAGACAGGACAGTGTCATCAGGAGAACAATTCTAACAGTTTCCCCAAAACTGCAATCACAAGCCCGGTTTTGGCCGAATGCATCTCCAAGTCCTGTGGCTCACTTCTGCTCCCCCCTCTTCACCCCTGCCAATGACGGAGAGAATGGGAAATGCTAGCCCTGTCCAATTAGATTCCCCATCCTCCATGCCATAGGCTCCTGACTGAGCCCAGCCAAAGTCATCAACCCTTCCCATCTTCCTATTACTGCTTTCCACCCTGATGCTGCTTTGAATGGCCCTGAATTTGCATCCTTCCAAACCCACTGTGATAGTTGGTGTGATCCTCACACCAACATCTATTTTTAACCTCCATTTCTCCTCATTCTCCTCCCTACCACTGCCCAGGTATGGACAGTGCCAAGCATTCAGTGGGGCAGTCTTCTCCAGGCTGCCAGAGAACATCAGAAAGGGAAGCAAGAAGGCAGAGGGAATACAAAAGGGAAAAGGGGACAAAAATGCATAGATAATGTGTGTAGAGTTTATAACTCTGTCAGTATGAGAAAAAAAAATCCAAAACCAAAGCTAAATACAAAGGGGGAGGTTTACACCTGTGCAATGAAAATTACCACCTAAAAAGCAAGTTTCACAAGCTCAGGACAAGCTAACAAGCCAAAATCCAAGAGCTCAAATCTTGGTTCATCATCCCACATAGTACATGAGCCTAGAGACAAAGACGATTCTTTAGCTGTCTCTTCGAATCCTTCTTGCTTATTGTTATAGTTAAACAAAAAAAGTGACTTGCTAACCAAACACATGAGGCATGAAGGTTCTTGTTCCTGAGGAGAAACAGAACAGAAAACAAGTAGGGCACCTTAAACAGCAGGATTTAGAAGGAGCACGACAACATACCTAGATTGTATTTCTCTATAACTTCCATTTTCAATTAGAAAGACAAAGCAAATAAAATACTAACAGATTGAGTGGCTGAATCAATAAGTGCAGCAGAAACTCCTCCTGATGAGCTCCTTTTTTACTTGCAAAAACCGAGCAAGGAGAAACGTCAAACTGTAGCTGTTAATTTGATTTGACCAAGCACAAACTGGACTAGATCACTCAGTGTACGAGTATGTTGCCAGTATGGGACCTGAACACCACAAAACTACTGGATATAATCTCCTTATAAATGTAGCAGTATCACATGGTCAAAGATGAAGCACTATCCTCTCACCAAGGGATCCCAAACAAACTCGTCCAACACAAACAACAGGCTCTTCAGTGCAGTGCAACTGCACTGAAGTTTAAGTTCAGCATAAGCAACAATTTCATGCACATAAGGCAAAGGTTCAGCAATATGGCAAAGCCATAATTGCTTTGAAGCAGTTTCTGAACCTCCGAAAGCCTTTGGAATGTTTCGTTTCTTTAAAGAATCCTTTTCCAAGCAACTCTTGCAGACAGCTGATCTGCAGCGGTATTTTGAGATACTGCAAAAGGGCAAACACATTTTTAGTTTCTACAACTGAAGTGAGAACATCTTAGTGTGCCGGAAAACACAGCTCAAGCACTATAAAGTCCTTGGAGCTCTTTACCAGTGATTTGCTGCCTCATCACTTCATGCCAAGTAAATCAGAGAATGAC
This sequence comes from Mohoua ochrocephala, assembly GCA_013398855.1. Classification (NCBI taxonomy): domain Eukaryota; kingdom Metazoa; phylum Chordata; class Aves; order Passeriformes; family Acanthizidae; genus Mohoua; species Mohoua ochrocephala. Next base: position 143,381 of record VZTA01003770.1, read on the forward strand.
TTCAACAAAGCCACCAAATTTTTATGGGCCAAGTTTTTCTCCCAAACGAACACACTCTGACCTAAATAAAGGTCACAGAAATTAGGACAGAAGCAAGTACCCGTAGGCATTAATGAATCTTTTTCCTCCTTCATCATGGCTAGTTAGTGTGTATGTCATACCAGACATTCTGCAACAGTAAACTGCACCTCTAAGGGAAATTGATAAATGAGGAATACTAAATCCCTGTTCCAACGCACGCCAGAATGCTTTGGCTAAAAATCAAGAACTGATTACATCGAAAACGCTGAGAGCACATTCCAGTTCAGATACTGATATTAAAATAGTGGCAGCCAAAGTGCTAACATTCACAAGGCTAAACATCCTCCCTAAATTCACATCACGATTCAATATTTCAAATAGCACCAGCCTTACGAAAGCAGAACAGAAATATTCCCAAACAAAAAGAAAAGGAAAGGTCAGTTGATGAAACAGGCACAGGGACACTACTCATTTATTTGTAATTAGGGCTCAGTACCCCAGTGATGACAGATCACAGACTCTGTGATGTCCATCAAAATGCCTCTCCCCCCAGTGGTTTGGAAACTTACAAATGACAGCCTGATAATATTTGAAACAAACTGACAAGATCTCCACAGATAAACAAACCTGGTCTGAGGCAGTAAAAACACAGTTCCTCTCCCAAAGTTCTCTGACCACAATAAACTACATCTAAAATATTAAGAACCATTTACCTGAGAAGAAGCTATAATGGTGTATCCACACCTTGAAGGTATATTTAATGTTAACTCTACAATGAGTGCTACACATCATAGGAAACACAGCCATGTCTTTGTCATTAAGGAGTGCACGATTATCTGCAGGTATTCTTCCAACATTTTGTTGGGCTTTAACAAGTGCTGTCAATAAAACCTTGTCCTTGTATACAGTTTGGCTTTCATTTCACTTGAGAAGCTTTTATAAACTTGTTTACATAATTCTCAAAGATGTAGATTTATAACTGTCAATGATTTTACAAGGTTAATGGCCTCTGTAATTAAAACAAATGAATGAGAAACTCAACTACTTTAAATTTATGCGCTTCAGTCAACCAGAAAAACAGCAAACTCTGCAAAGAACATGGATGTATGAACTAGAGTAAAACTCACCTTTTGCTGACTGCTCCAAAGCTTTGTACAGAAAGGGAGACACTTCTATTCATGATGCACTTAGACTCTGGAGTATTTCAAAATGTAAAATTCTAGGAATAGAGATTAATGGAATTTCTAGTCTAGCTTCCAGATCTAGATGCATCTGAGAGATACTTTTACTCCAGAGATGTAATTTGAATTTAACAAACAACAAACACACACATCAGAATAAAAGTTTGTACTGTATGATACCAAAGGCTCAAAAATACAGATTGTCTTTTCAGGAGCATATCTATTATTGAAGATAGTTTTGATTTACTTTCAACCTCACTTTCTATTATTTTTTATTTAGACCTCAAGCTTTTAATTAGTATGTTTTTAAATAAATTAATTTAATCCATATCATGCCTCAACAATTTTATATTGAATTAACTGACATACATTAGCAAGTAAAAAGCTAGATCACACCATACTCTTTTTTTTAAAGTCAAGTAATCTGAAGCTGTAATAATTACAACCAAATTTCTCTGCGGAACTAAAACTTCTGCCGTCCAAATTTCACCAAAGAACTTGATTCGACAGCAATAACAGATCAGAAATTCAGTCTAGAAAATATTAAAAGGATAAAATCTCCTGATATGTAAGAGGGTTTTTTAAGGTTCAAAGGTTTCCTATTGCCTTAGAGAGGTTAGAAGTTGTTTTGTGTTCTTGAACTGTGATCAGGAGTTATTCATGTGTAATTGACATTCTACCTTCTTGTCCACAGCCATGAAAATGGATGACAAACATCAATGCATGGGCTGATGGCAAAATGGGACTATTATTAATGCAATTCATAAGTATCTTGGACTGCTGCCAGAAATCTGACAGAAAGGTGTTAAAGTCTTGAACACACTATCCACAGATATACTCTCTTATAGGTTACTTAGTTTGACCTCTTTAGCACGAGAAGCCATTTCCAAGCTCATAAATTTTTACTGAGCATATCTTTAGAAAGACATCCGTTGTCTTGCAATAACCCAGCAGCACAAGTGCCCCCAACCTCATTCACATTTGGAAGAGCAGGAAGTCCATCTAATCCTTACGCTGATATCTTAAGCAAAGCCTGCTTAATCAGACTTTTAATGGAGACTATACATTGCTCCAAAACCTTTTCTTTTGCTTTTATATAGATTTGTACTAATTTGTGCAAGCAAGACTGAGACACAGCAGCATACAGACACACATCAATGCGATCACTTGAATTTTGTTTGTGAGCCACAGCTACAACCCTTAGCTTCTCCACTGGCATGCAAAATAAAGCATTTTTGATTATGCAAATAGTCCTCTGCTTTGTGAATAGGGCCTCAAGTGATTCAAATGCTAATTCTGTTAGAAACCTTGATGCAAAGCCAGTATTTCAACCATGTCAGCTTTATAACCAAGACTTTCTGAGAAACACGTAATTGCAAATTGAAAAATATCTTTTAGAACTAGAAATATATAGAGATAAAGTAACCTGGAGAAGTGTGAAAGTTCTTTACAGCTTTCTGTCAATGGCCCTGCAACCTGCTGGATTGTGCTTTGAGTTAGATGCCCATTCAGGAACTGGCAGTTTCCTAACAGCGGCAGTGTAGGCACTGCTGCACTGAGAAAACCAGAAATGAAACAACAAAAGCAAATTTTTATCTTGTCCAGAGAGTAATGTGCTAAATAGTTGGGATTTGTGTCTTCTTGTTTTCTTAATAAAACCTCCACACAATCCAGTGAATGCCTGTATGAAAATATTCTTGCCATTATTAAACACATTTTTGAGCCCTCACAGCACACAAAAGAGCAAACATGCATCCTGGATTTCAAAGAAATAGGGGGAAAGGGAAGCGAGTGAAAATATGTATGTGAAATGTGTAAAAAGCTTTTCTTTTTAGTTTGCAAGCAGTTTTGAATTACTTTTTTTCCCGATTGGTTGCATTTAACCTACTGCAGTACTTTGTTCTCTCAAGTTCTAGGAGATATGAGGGAAGGGAGAATGTTTTCAAATGGAAGCCAGCCACACTGGCACTGCCATCAGCCTGTGTGCAAAGCTGTCTTGATGGTACACCAATATTCCTACCCACCCTCTTGACTTTCTTGATTGCTTCTGCTCAGGGAAAACCAGCTGATAATTAAGGATAAGTAAAACCTGTGGATCTAATTACCTGAGCTACACAACTAAGACAGGCCTCAAAGAACTAACCTGCAGCTTAAGCTGCCTACAGACAATAAAAAAAAAAAAGGTGTTAGGAAGCTTCCACATGAGGTCCAAGGCAAAAAGTTAAATAATATAAATTACCTGTCATTGACAGTGCCTGTTTTGAGCATCTCCTCAAGGCAAAATCCACAGAACCTTTATTTGCATTAACCCCTTCCTAACACCCCAAAGTAAAAGTCAAAGAAAATTGGTCCATACCACTTCTGCACTGATTAAGGGAACTCTGAAACAAGCACCACAAAACACACACGACAAACAAGTTAGATCAGATCAGAACAGATACAAATCACTAAGTTTAGCACGCCTAACATAGCCTTATTTACAAGGTTTCCTCCATTCATTTTGTTTTCAGTTCACTTTTCAATTGTCTCCAGCTAAATCTGCTGTCAGCTGAGAAGCTGTGGAAGTTTGTGGCAAGTGGCTCAGACCTCAAAAATTCAGAAACACACAGTTCCAGATTCTACAGCTGAATATCCCATAGTGATGACCTTTAGACTCCACTGTCATGGCTTGTATTTTAATAAATGGGTCAGAGGTGGAAGGTCACATATCCTATTACCAGTCTCTGAACCATCCAGTTCCCCGTCATCTCAGCAGAAAAATGCAACACATTATCAGCTTCTTTTTTAATATTGCTTACTTGGGGGGAACATTCTGAAGTAAAATAATGTGGATATTCATTTTCATTGCTTTGAAGAAGACAGTAAAGGTCAAGTTCTAATTTTGAAATGCTGCTCTCTTCATATTGATTATAAAGCCTGAAAGCAGTAACTCCACCCACGCTGGAAGAAGACACCCCATTATGAAGGACGTATTCCTGTTCTGTATAATTCCTGAATGATAATCTCCCACCTCTCCCAGAAAAAACTGCGAAATTGAACTGAAATGTTTGCAATGCAATCTTCAGGCTATGGAAAAATACAAAAGAGGAAAAAGAGCATTGCTGTCTCCCGAAGGAATGGTCTCACCCAGACAACTGTGCCTACAGCATCTGACAGCAGGTAGACCAAAGAAAAAAAGGAGCCTGTGAAGAAACAGAAAAAAGGAATTTTTTTTTTCTCACATATATAACTTTAAAATAAGACGTATTTGCTACCACTTTTTTCACTGTTTTGATTATAATTAATCTTTTCCTTCTTATGAGAAAGGTATTAGTTCTTCTTAATGACTACGGTAGCTGCTGCCATATTTCATGCCAGTACAAAGACGTAGGCTGCTGAAAATATTTCTCAATTATTTCAAAGTTTAGAAACAATTCATGCTTAAAATTTACAGCAAATTACTGTGATCTAAACATAGCATTTTACTATACTGGAATTTTTTACTTCCCTGTATACACGACATATTTAAGGAAGAATTGAATCATTACCACAAAAGATGGGAATAAAAAGCAGCAAAACAAAATACTGCCATAGTCTCATCCTCTCAGGCTGCCCCTCTTCTCAAGTAGCAAGTCTCTATTTATGTCATGGCCCCATCATTTGAAAATAAGTATCATTTTCCCTTTGATATAGGAGTGATTTGTAAAGATATTCAAACAGAATAGTGTCTTGTATCTGTAAAGAGACTGAAGGTGTTTCATTTTATAAATGAGTTAAAAACTTGAAATAAACCAGTGGATTTTTCTCAAAGGAAGAAAAAGTACTTTTTGTGCTGTGGACAAAAGCATTGAAAACAAAGGCATTGTTGTGGATCCAGCAGTAGCACACGCACATCTTCATTGTTATATTCGTGTCTGAAGAACCAAGACAGTTTTTAAATAATTTATACACATCAGGTGAATTAGGATAATTCATTCATGAACTTTCAGTGTTAAAAACACACAAAGCTGTTCTGATGATGTTTATGAATGATGACTGAATTCAGTAGCAAGAAGATGGTGACATGTCCCAGACATGACTTTAAATGAAGATGGACAACTTTCACAGGAAGCATTTTTACTTTATTTAGAGCTTGGTACATGTCCAACTCACATTAGACATTCTCTGGGTTGATCAAAAACAGTATGTGACTCTTCACAAAGGCTTTTGTTTTTTGGGGGACAGGGTTAATTGTTTTTCTAAGTCTCAAAGACATACAGGAGACGCATGAACACACACATGCACCCATACATTTCTTTCCATATATGTAGTGGTGTGTCTCCTTCAAGGGGAAGAGCTGTAACACAAGGAAAGCAGACAACCTTCTGAAGTCCTTATTTTGTAATTTGCCCACAAAGTTGAAACGAATTCTGCTGAGATACAACAGTCATCTTCTAGTTTTACGTGTTAAAAAGACCGTGGATAAAACTGAAGCTGACTGAACTGGTTCAAACACTGAGTTGCCACCTTGCTTTGGTATTTTGAAAATCCAGGACACAGCAGTGGAAAAATACACACAGAGATCTTGACAAAGACAAATGTCTTCGTGCAGATTTGAAGTCACCACCTCCATCATAAGGCTAAATGATATTGTTGTCTAGATTATCCCTTTTGCAAAAGAGAGATATAATGAAGAAAAAACAATTAGAAGAACTAGCTAGGTTCAGGAGACATTTCTTTGCCTCAACATCAGAGATACCAAATTTTTTTTCACCAGGTGGCCATGGAAGATACTGGCACTTGGATGGGTGCATGAGGGTCTCCATGCAGTTCCAGCTGAGACATGCCATCACTTGCTAGCACCTCCACTCATATTAAGAAGCTGGTTTCTGTACCACCAGTTCAATCCACTCCAGCTGGGATATGGTCACAGGGTAAAAAGTAATGCTACTTGGAGAAGGATCAACTTAGCTCTACTTTTTATGGTGGCAGAATGTGCTGTAAGAGGACATGAAATTTGCATACAGCATAAAAAGACAGACTCTCAACAACTTCCACTCAAACAAGAAAGCGATAAGGGGCTACATAAGGGTTCTGTATGACTTAGAGATGCATATTATCATTATGTATGAAGAAAAGATTGCCTTGTATCCTCCATACTCTGTAATTGTCATGCGTTTTTGACCCTTCCTGTCACATTATCAAGGACAGTGAGAGCAGCAGACCAGAATCTATAAGGCAGCAGTTCCAGTTCCTGCATTAAACAGGGAAGAGAAGAAACAGTTTTTGAGCAGAAGAAAACTGCTCTGAGCAGAAAGCCCCAGGGGCAAAAAGCCAAGTCAGAGAGCCCCGAAACTCCGGTCAGAGGAAACTGCAAGCAAAAGTCATACTGAGAAGGGTTCAATAGCACTTGTGAACTAATGGATTTGCAACCTTCCAGCACTGGAACTAGCACAAGATCCCTTATCCAACACTTTCCATGTGAGCAATGAGGATGCAGAGACAACTTCTTCAGTGGAAGTAGGGCAGAGCCTGAAAGGTCTGCCATTAAGCTAATATAAGGATGAAGAAAGAATTCTTGATGGCAAAATGATCATATTAAAATAAAAAAAAATCCTCAACGTCTCACCCCATTCTTTTCTTGCTTGAACTGTGCTCAAGAGCAAAAGCCAGAAGAAAGTCACAGCTTGAACATCGAAAGTACTGAATGAAGATTCAATTGATCCAGTCGTGTTCCATCTCAGCAGGGCACAGATAAAATGTTGGAGGGGGAATGGGAGGAGGACAGAGGAGATGGAATATTCTGTGGAACAAATTTAGCTCTATGAAACTGGATAATTTGGAATTTGCATTTGTACTTCTCAGAAAAGCATGACACTTTTCCTACATGACGGGAGCTCATTATAGAGTTTAAAATTTATAACATGATTCTCAAAGGGAAACACCATAATTTATGCCATATTTATGTAATCCCAGCTCTCTTGAAGGTTTCCTAATTGAGAAAACCACTAATTTGTTAGACAGTAAAAAAAAACAACTCAGAAGTAAAAAAAGGAAAGACTATGCTCAGACTGTGAATAGCAAGGTACAAAGAAACAAACAGGACAGACTTTTTCAATCTCTACCATTTCTGACCACCCTACACTGACATAAACTTTCATTTGGCCCACCATAAAGAAGAAAGTAGCACAGTGCAATTTGGACACATTGAAAAGCAGAATTAAATAACATCATAACTTGTACTGTATATGACACTAGAAAACTATCAGCTCTCTCACGTTCATCTTAGATGACAAGGAATTCAGTTCACCTGCTTCAGCCAGCCAGTCCAACTGCTTTCAGGAAAAAGCAAATGAGTACTGTCAGTAAAAAAAATTATCAGCCACTCAGGGTTGGAGAGAACAGCAGGAGGGAAAGCAGAGTAAAGATGAAAGCTCCTGCTGCTTCCAAGCTCCATATCACATTGCCAAAGATCTAACACACTTCTCTTAGACATACACAACGGCACTTGCAGGAGAAAGCACAAATGAAACATAGCTGAAAATCTGAGCTATTGAAAAAACGTTCAGAAAAAACCTCCAGAAATTAAAGGCAATTTTTCTGTTATTCGTGTTCAAGAAGAAATAGTATACACTTCTCTGCAACATGAGAGAGTGAGTATTTAAGTAGTAACATCCAAAAGTCTTGCAAATTTTAAAAGTTGACTTCAATTCATGAAAAAGGTCCCAGGAACATCCTTTTCCAAATGTACTGTAGTTTTTGAAGCCCAGCCTGTCTTAATGTGGGAACCTTGTATTCCTCTTCTATCTCGAGGAAATGCACAGTTTGGGTAAGGCTGCAGGATGACCATAAGAGACCAGATGGAGAAATAAAAATTGCTGGAGTTTCTTTACTTCTGAATACTTCTTGACCTCAAATGCACAATGACACAGTGTCCCAAAGGTTCTTGGCTTGCGTGTTTTATTTTTAACAACACTGAAAAACAAAGCTGTTACGACTCCAAGCTCAACTGGCTTTGCAGGGACTTTACAGTTAATTGAGCTGTAGCTATTTAGCCTGCAGTAGGCACCAGCTCTGCCAACTCTGTAGGCAATGAAAAAGTTCCCCAAGCTACAGCCAGGCTACTGTCCTTTTCTTTTTTTACTTAAATGCTGCAAAGCAATGTGGCTTTTGGGGAGAGTGAGCTTACCCTCAGACGTTAAAAACACAGACACAAACCCCCTATAGTAACTCTTGTGACATGCATGCTGAGAATAGCTACATCTCCATAATCCTAAACATAATCTCTTGAAGTTCCTTGAGGCTTGTTGAGCCAGATACATGTGAAGCTTTTAGGCATTACAATTATGGAAATTTAAACTTCTTGACTGGACTTTGTGAAGGAAATCTGAAAGTCCTCTAAACTCTTATCACTCAATAGAAAGCAGTTGTTAAGCTTCCTTATTAACAAAAAAAAAACCACACCAACCAAAACCACCCAAACCAACCCTGAATAAAATGGATAGGTTTACATTATGTAAGTGGATGATTTAACTTCCAATTTAAAAAAAATAATTTATTCTTTACTGGAAGATGAAGACAGGATTTTCACTGCAATTTTCATGTTTACCTTCTACCAGTAGATCAACCAATGACTCTTAAAAAATATAGGCAGATATTGTTTCACTGTGCCCTTGACCTACAGTGTACAACCTTCCAGACCTACTCTAATACAGTGGATAGGAGGCTTATCACCGTGAGTCATCTAAATAGTGCCATGAGGTCATTTGTTGACTTCAGTGTTGTAAAGACCATTAGGCTACATATCAGTCAAAAATCACTGAGCTGGGAAGTGCATGCAATAACTCAGGTCATAATTCAGGATGAGGTCGCAAGAATTATACCGACTGACTCAAAACACAATTTTCTGGAGCTCTTCCTTACATGGTATGGGTACAGAATCTGCTATTTCTCTGGGATAATACAAAAGCACAGCTGCTTTACATCACTTGCAGCATCATTAATATAAATCAGTGTTTTCCATTGTACACCAGTTAGGAACACTGGGCAATAAATTACACATTCACTTAGGTAAGAGCCTTCTCTTGGCAAACTCCTGATCTTCCTTGTATTCCTTTCTTAGCAGTTGTTCCACTTTGATTTTCCACAGATAAAGGTTTTGTGAATATTTATCCCCTCCAGCCTGAAAATTTCAGAAAGGGAGGCCTCAGAAAACCTCCCAGCCTCAAAGAGGCTGTCTGGTATAAATATATGTCCTGAGGAATAATATATTATATATTATAATAGATAACATATATTCTATAGGTAATATAAATCTGGGGAATAAATGGGATCTCTCATTTCTTTCTTAGAGACTGTTTCAGGTTTTCATCTTTTGTTTCAGTTGTAATCATAGAATGGCCTGGGTTGGAAGAGATCTTATAGATCATCTAGTTAGGGACAGGGACATAGGCAGGGACACCTTTCACTAGACCAGGTTGCTCAGAGCCTCATTCAACCTGGCCTTGAACATTTCCAGGGATGGGACAGCCGCAATTTCTCTGGGCAACCTGTTCCAGTACCTCACAACCCTCACAGTAAAGAGATTCTTAATTTCTACTCTCTGTCAGTTTAAAGTCATTTCCCTGCGTCCTGTCACTACATGTTCTCATTAAAAGTCCCTCTCTGTCTTTCTTGTAGGCACCCTTCAGGTAGTGGGGGACTGCAATTAGGTAACTCCTAAGCCTTCTCTTTTCCAGGCTGAATAAACCCAATTTTCTCAGCCTTTCCTCATAGAGGCTTATCCCTCTAATCAACTTGGCGGCCTCCTCTTGACTCACTCCAACCACACAGTGAGATAAGGATGGAAGAGGCCCGAACCTTTGAAGGCTTCTGAAGATGTTCTGTGGCCAAGAGTTAAGCATCTCTCTTCCATGCTCTATACTGGCACTCAAATGAACCAAGTTTTCTCCCCCAACTCACAAAATAAACTTATTCAGTATGCACGATAAACTGCTCTTTAAAAATTAAAAACATTCATTAAGCCATTCCTGTATTCTTTGTAATTTTATAATGCAAAACAGCAGACTGCTTCCAAAGCCCTCATGTGGTATTTCTGCATGCTGCTGTCCACACGTGGCAGTAAGACCACAGCCTTTGACAGTGAAGTAGATGGAAAATTATTATCTGAGAAAGTGCCGACTCAAAGATGTAGAGACTGTCTATCACCTGAGCACTTTTAAATGTGACACACAAATTGGTACAAATACATATAAATTACAACATCTAAATACAATAATTAATAAAAAGAAAAATAAACTGAAAGTTGCCCAATCATGGCATTTAAATGACAAAGTACAAAAATACCTACAAAACTGGATGATGCTTTGAAACACCATCTAGACCTATGGGAAATGAAACATTACCATATACCAAAACACTGGAATAGAGTTTTATTGTTACAGTAAATAGCAATATTTCCAAGGGTGGAAAATGAAAAACAAATGCAAAAAAGTTTTCATGACTGGGATGGGGAAGAAAGAATTTTGTTACCCAAAAAAAGAACACAGTGTTCTATCAGAAGCAAGGTGCTGATAAAGCCAAGGGATGTTTGTCTATATATGCATCCAAAAAGCAAAATTTTTGTCATGCTGGATATAAGCAATATTATTACCCAGAATGAAAAAGAGATAACTACAGAGCTGTAAATCAAGCTGTTCCCAGAATTAGAATCTATTGCACAGTTCAGTATTTAGCTTAGATAAACATATGATATTACAGGAAATTAAGGGAATTAAATATCAGCGGTAAAAGTTAAGGTCAGTGAACTTTTCTCCTGGCTGCCGTGGGTTTAATAATACTTCAAGTCTGATGCTGAACCATCTCTGAACAGCTGATAATGAGCATTACAGTAAAAGAATAAACCACAACGGTACTAACACAGAATACGAATAATTTGCTAAGCTCTATACCACCAAATTTATTTTAAATGAGAAAAGAGCATGTAAATGGCTTTCAGACTCCACAGTGTCTCAGATGTCACTGTTGCACGCACATTTAGCCCACAACAGTAATATGGTGGCCTGAATCCCTCACATATTTGTTATCAGAAAATCTCATAGATTTATCCCACCCAGGTATATACACCCAATCAGTTGTACTTTTTTCTCCTTTTTTCTTTTGTTTTTTTTTTTCCTCAGGCTCTTCGAAAGTAACTTAATTATGTCAGACTAAATGAGTTAAATGCAGAGGAAAACATCCTGTAAACTGCATACAATAAGCTGATATATCTTACTCAGGCCAAGTCGAAAGAACATTTAGCACAGGCTAGTTCTAAATTTTGTTCTAGAAATTCAATAGAGAGCTGAACAGCACCAATAAATAAGCCACATTCACCTATTTTCATTCAAACCTATGTAACTCTGATGGTAGAAGACATAAATCCATATCTGCTGTAAAAGCAGACTTACTTTATAAGCTTTAATTGAAGCTTCAGCTAAACTTCCCCCAGGCCTTAAAATTAACTACGATTTTCCTTAGGCAGCTTTACTGGGTTTTTTTTTGGTTGGGCTTTTTTTTTACTTTTCCTTCCACTTTTTGTTTCAACCAAATTTGCACTTGTCACACATTCCATATTTATATCCTTCGCTTTCCCACTTCTCTTAGTCTTTTTCCTTTGTAGCTTTGTTTTACTTTGAGCTTCATTCTGCTGCTGTCACAACAGTAACAATATGCTTCCCTGTACACAGGCAGCTACAACATTCCCTCAGCATGACCACTGCTTAGGATTTCAGCCTGTAACTTCCCCCTAATTAACATCACACAGCATCCCCCTCAGGAGCACGGAGCAGGAATGCTATTTTCTCTCACTGCTCTACTCAGGGAGCCATGAAAAATGTTAAACAACTTTCTAACAGTAGTTTTAATTTACAACTAACTAGACTTCTGCCAGAATTTACTTTGCATTGGTGGAAAACTAGAAAATAAGGAATAAGTCAAGATGAAACCTGCCTGGTTTTGCCTTTAGGAAAAAGTTTGGAATGAAATGCCCTCCAATAGACCTCTGGCTCATACCACTATATATGCATTTTTCCATTAGGGGAACACTGTTCCTCAGATAACTGAACTTAGAAGTTGATCTCATCTTCAGTGGTATTTGTCCTTGTTCTAATTGTCCCAGCCTAAATTATAGCACTGGAGCCCTTAGTTAGTCATCAAAGATCAAGAGAAAACTGCTTAACACAGTGTCCCATTCTTACTGGTTTTCCATATCAGACTTACCAGCTATTTTCAAGAGCTCATAGAAGCATTTCTTTTTTCCTTTTTTTTCCCCCCACCCTTGTAGCTGACAGCAGCCACGGATGCATTACAGAACCCAGCACGTCCAAGATGGATTAGACGCTGCCAAGAGGAAAGCACCAGCTTCCCAAGGTCCTGCTAGTGAAGCCCATGGCTGTAGCAGCTGCGGTGTTGCTGTCAAATACTACAGGCCTGCCACAACACCAATGAGGTTACCTTCTGAAAATTACACTTGTAATACATCTTTCCTTACTTTTCTGGTCCTAATATTTGTTTCTGACAAAATCAAAACCAACAACAGAAAAGTCAAAGCCTAACTACAGATTTTTCCCCTTCCCATCTTACATATCACATTTGTGTGACTTCTGCATGACAAAACATACAACATTTTATTGATATTGATAGCTCCTGAATGAAATTCTGCTATTAAGGAGACAAGATTTCATTTACCAAAAATAATCCTCATAAACAACCTATAATCCAAGTTTGATCCCACCTAACCAAGAGTCTACAAGAGTCGAGAAAAAACTTTTTTATTATCCTAATACTCTTTGGATCTAGTCTCAGCTTAAATGAAGACTTAAAAATACAATGGATTCACACAGTCCTATCAAAATCAGTGAGATACCACACACTTAAATCGGTATTAATTATTAACGTCAAGAACTTTTCTAGACAAGACCTTTGTTCTACCAATATTAAAGCACCAGAATTTTGACTGGCTTCAACCACAGTACTGTAGTCACAGCTAAAAAGAAAACTTCTCCAGTGACAGTGTGAGAAGTATTTTCATGCAAGTGTGCCTTTATAATTTTAAAAAAATATCAAGTGGGAAAGATCTCTGTTCTTGTTCCTAATGAATACTTCTTTATATTGAGCTCACACAACACACTATTTATGAAGGAAAAGGGATTATACTGCATTTGACAGTTATAGTGCTATAAACTTTCATCTAGACTAAGCTCTCATTGAAAAACCTTTTAAGTGTCACTAAAAAGGCACGAGAAAGTCGTATTTACTATTCTCTTATTAAGTCAGTACCATATCAACTATAAACCTGAAGAACAATAAACATATTTGAAACACAGACTGTTATAACTTGAACTCAGCATTACAAATATTGAAAGCAGCACTGGTAACCCTCTGCACACCTCGTTATCACAGCACAGCTGTGGGGACAGACAGCTCACAGATAAAATAGATATTGTTATGAATAAATGTGTCAGATCATTCAATAATTGTTACTCAGATGAAGCAGTACAGAAGAACTGTGGAAATTCCTTCATAAATTGGCCACCCACGGTTTTCCCTCCTTTGTGAAAAAGCCACCTTTAAAATGCACAGTCTTGGGATGGAAATCCACATTGGTTTAGAGACCTCTAACTTCAGGGTGTCAATCGCATGAAACATGAGGTTTTTAGCCCAGCCCACTCCAGAATGGGCTCATTGTACAGACAGACACACAGCATACAGACGGCTGCAGGAACACAGGCAGGAGCAAGGCGCAAGGGAGCTACAGCTGCTGCGTCTGGGGCTGTCGTCATCATGAAGCTACACACCTCACATGCAGGGCCAACTGTGGACCCTGTGAGGGCTGATGTTCGGGTACCTCCCTGGCTCATCTCACCCTGGGAATTATGCTGATAGTGCAATTACAAAAGGTCCCTCAAAGTCATAACAGTTTCATCTCTTTAGTTCATTACCAGTTTCAGCTGAGTCTGAATCAGTGGTGCGATGGTAAATTGTTTATTATTTCTCTACCAAGGCTCGATTTTAGTACCTTCTAAGGGAGAAGGCCCACACAAAGAAGGCATATCCAGCAATTTCTGCAAAGGACCTCGACACAGACAGACTCAGATAAAGCAGCCGTCACTAGGGACCAGGAGAGGCCGACAAGGAAGGATAAAGGAGTGGAGCAGAAAGCTTAACAGGCATCTCCAAGCGTGCTAGATAAGAATCATTCCCAAGCCACGCAACTTAGAGTCCGTGGGGAAGGAAAAACAAACAAAAGCTGGTTGCAAACTACACACAGCTTCTAAGGCACCTGCAGTTTTGCTCCCTGATCTTTTGACTGCCTTTATCAAGAAATGCTTGTCATTGCTTCATGCTGCGTATATATGAAAAATTACATCTCCCTTCATCCTAGGTGCTGCCTGCGGGCAAGAAGCGCATCTTACATAGTTCCCTCATCTTCCAGAGTGACTTCTCACACCCACCTTAAACGTGCTCTTAAGCACTCGTTTGTATAGTAAATCTAACAGGAGCCAAAGCACAGGCGGAGCTGCATTCTTTAACAAGAACTCCCACACCAGAGTCTTTGTTTTTGAAGCACCAAAGTTTCTTCCTACTGAGAACGTAACCATGTAATTTGAATTCTCAAGCTATTCACTATAGCGTGGCACAGAAATAAGAAGCGCAATGTAATTACAAAAAAAACCCCCCACATATATAATCACTGAATGTGAGTGCATACCTTCCCTGATAGCAGTAAATGGGGTTCCTTCCTCTTCTTGTAATCTAATCACCTTCAATGCCACCAGCTTTCCATTTACCCTGAAAGGGAAAGAGGGGAGGGGAAGGAGAAATTTAGAAAAACCAAAATTATAGCAGAAACAGTATTTCTCATAATAGAACTCGTTTCCTATCATGTACTTATTCAATTTCTTCCTGTCAATGCCAGTGATTCATTTATAGCACTGTAAGAAACACTTCATAGCTTCCATAATGTCAACTTTATATTTTCACACTCAGCTGCAATCCAAAAAATGATCTCAGTTTTCTGTGAGTCAGTCTGTTTCCTTTCTACCACAGCTTTGTTACTGAAGCTTTGTTAAGAAGTATCACATTGTAGAATTTGGTTATAAAATATCCGTTCATTATTTGATCAAACTGTTCAAAGAAAAAGGCATATGATTTTCATCAATCACTTCACTTGCAGCATATCCAGATTTACACTGATTACCTCCTTCCCACTGCATGACACACATTATTATAGCCTTCAAAAAGCTACAAAGTTGCAGTAATTAAATAATTTTTAGGTCATTCTGGCCATTTCCCGCTAGGGCAAGATTGTTCCCGAGGCATATTCTTGACTACACGGCCGGGGCTACTTTTAGATTATAATAACTCTCATTTATAAGTTTAAAAATATTTTGTGCTCCAAGAGACAAAACTACTAAACAGGTCATTTTAGTGTAAAATCTATTTGGCTTGTTTCACTTCTGGCATTCAAAATTTCACCACACATGAATTACATGCCAGGCCTTGCAAATAAATCCAGTTGGTTCAGTTTATCCAAATAAAATCTCACAAAAACTGAACGAAGCTGATATTCATTACCCTCTTCAAGAACAAACTCATACCATGACACTTTAACAGACTCCCCATGTATGACAAGCAATGGTGAGGATAAACTACCAAAAAGGCATAATACAGTTTTAAATATATCTATAGATATATATTTATTATTATTATTATTATTATTATTATTAAGATTTATTTCTGTAAAAGCAAAATTAGCCTTTACAGTCACAAAGCTCAAGGATGCATTGGAGCTTTTACACTCCTGTAGTCATGGAGGCAATTCCCTACTGTACTACAAGAGGGATGGCCCTAGAAGATGTATTAAATTTTCAAAGCAAGATGATATGGACAACCACCAACTCTGAATTCATCTTCTCCCTCAGGCTTTTAATTTTTGCAGTTATACGAGTTCAGTGATGGATGGGTACTGTCTTGGTTTTTCTGATTATTCTTCTTTTATAGTTACCAAAAACTCATTAGCCCTGTACAGAACATTGCACAATGAGTCTGAGCAAGTTAAGAAACCCTGGTTATCAAGAGATGGTTTACTCATCACCTTCCAATTATTCATAATATTTCAGGCTGGCACCAGTTCAAGTCTCAGGCCACTAGTCACTGTTGAAAGAAAATTATCAGCTTAACTCTCCTGGATTTCTCCTTATAATTACCTTACATATTGTTTTTATTTGGACTTAAACAGGACTTATGACATCAGAAAAAGATAAGCCTTGTCTCAAGTAACTTCATGTGCCACGCTCAGATAGGAGAATGAACCATATTAAAAGCAGAAGGACTGATGACAGACGTGTAGTTCATGCACATGTGTAGTTTTCAATTCCTCTGTCAATACACCACCCTACCTATCATATACACATTACTTAGGCATCTGGATAACTTGAATATTTTGCAACAGACGAAGTAACTGCAGGAGGAATTTAAGTAAGAAAAGCAAGATCATGTTGCAGATAAAGAACAGGGCAGATGCTGTGTTCAGAGAAGGCAATGCAAAATACAGTGGAAAAAAGCACATCAAAGAGGTATTAAGGAAACAGGGATATGGAGTCTATTGATAGAGAAAGACAACGTGCAGAATTGTGTAGTTTATGTTCTTCTTAATCTGAAGTTCTACATTCCATTGATTCATGAAGAGCAATAAATAACACAAATAGAAATAGTATGGAACTAATTTCAAAGAATTCGCAATTAAACACAGTAGGTGAGCTGTGCTTTTTAGTTATCACTGCCCCTTTGTCATTGGTACCTGTCATCATCTTGATAGACATCATGGCAACTCTTAGTACTATCAAAATAATCAAACCAATCTCAAGTAGTGTTCCTCTGGGATTTCATTCTCCTCTTTAATACAATTTATCTCCAATATATCAATCTATAATTTCCATAATACAACAGCCTCCTTATTCTCATTTACTACCCAGTCATTAAAATCTTTTTTTTTTCATTTAATTTTCTATAAACAGGAGCATATAAAACTGGAGATGTGAGAAATTATGAAGTATCAATTAAAGAGATAGGGTGTGTATTCACATCCTTTAATTATCCTCCCACTGCTGCAATCTCAGGATGCAGTTAGATGATGCTGATGCTGAAGAGATGAGCTAAGGGCTGCCTCAGGGTATAGGTTTCTCCTGCTAAATCCTTGCCACACATTCCTGCCACTGCCTTGTATTTGCTCTCATGTCTGCTGGACTTTACAATGAGATGGCTTAGAGAGCTTAAACAAGAGAAGACTGGCGCTTCCAAAAAGAATTAAATCATATTTTTAAAAAATTATAAAGGCATGAAAAAAAGAAAAAAACACTAGAAAACGCATAAGAATTGGGTCCACCTTTTGAGAAGCAATGTGTCATGGGATCAAGCCAGCTATGTCGCGAAATTACGCCCTGAAACTTGTGATGCCACGTCAAAATAATATGGCAATTTCCTTAGCATACAACACTGGGAAAAGGAAACCTGGACAAAATTACCTCTGCAACCTATCAATACTTGTCCTTGCAGACTTCAGAAGGGATCAGATAAGGTTAGCAGAACTCCTTCCAGGTATTACTTCACATTTGTCTTCCGCAACTTTCAAAGCATGCTCAGTATTTTCATTATTTTCAAATACAAGTAAAAAAACTGACAGGCAGACTGCCTTTTAGACAGTGAAAAGGCAACAGTGCTGACTCTTTTAACATCTAGGATTCATTAAACCACCTCTATTACTCACTGTCCAAAGCAAACAATTTCACACCTTCTCAAAACAATACACTTCACTGGGTCAAGGATTACACTTATCATCTTATGCCCATCCTGTCAAATGCCTCATTAGTTTCTATTAAGGACAATATTGACTAAAGAATTCCTATTTTCTAAGCCATCCTCCCTCCTAAACTAACTCACTTTCTCATCCAAAAACCTTCAGAGAAAGTACAGAAGTCCTAAAGCCTCTCTGATTATCACACGAAACTTCTTTACTCTAGGCAAAACACCTGCAGCTGACGGACAGTTTTTCAATTTATGGAAATCCAGAATTTCAGCATTACATAATCTCTTCTAATAAATTTCTGATTATATATGCAACGTAGGCAAAAGAAAAATTAGTCCAAATTGCTTCATGCAGCATAAAGTAAAAGTCTGCATATTATAAAAAATACAAATAAGCCAGACATTACAAAAAATGCTAATATAATGTGTCATTCTGCATTTTCTAAACCAGCATATAGCAGCACTACCAAAATAAATACATTTATAAAAAATGACCATTTACGAGAAAGTAGAGAAGATTGGAAATTATTTAATGCTTTAATGCATCATTAAGAACATATAATACTGATGAATATAAAATAACTGACGACTTAATTGGCTTCACTGGGGATAATGCTGATGATGCCACATAGAGAACAAAAGAGTACAACAACACTATTTTCCCAAGTTCTTCAGATATATTTAGATGAAATAAATGTTCTAAATATACAGATTTAAAAGAGTCAACTAACATAAAATCTGCCAATTCTGATTTCAATCCGTTTATTTAAAACTGAGTTTTACCACTGGCTGGAGTTGAGGCTGAGCTCATAATGTGAGCAAGTGCTAAGCTTGGGAACTCTTCCGTAAAGAAAAATCAGTAGATGGTATTGGGATGATGTTCTAATATGTGATACAAATTTCAAGAAACTAATTCTTATGAAGGAAAGTCACTTTCAATTGTTAAATATTCATTTACAGGAGAAGCTCAAAATTTGATGATCAAACCTCGAGAATATCTGATTAGATCTACTCTATAGTGATATTAATGTCATAAACAGACACCTAAAACTCCGAACAGACCGTGGGGGCCTAATGAAACCAGGCTCTGCCAGAAATTTCCTTTGAAGAAACCTGACAGAGGCACATTCACTGTAGGTTTAGTCACCTCTGATTATTCTACCAACAAATAACTAATTCCACATTGAGGGAAACACTTCTTTTAATCATTATCGTAAAAGACAGTTCAGTGTAAACATGGTTTATATTATATTTTCCTTACTAAAAAGGACTTATGTTTCTAGTTTACAAAAGCCACCCCCAGTCCTGCTAAAGCCCTATCATGTAAATTCTCAAGGGACTAACACAGGCCCTGAATTTCTCTGTTTGAATCCCACCATCTTTTAACCTCATCCTAGACAAAAGTTACCTTGTTTTAGTAGAAGCCAGTGGATTAAAGATACTTCATAATGCTGACGTTTATTAGGGCTGAAAAAACAGAAGATCAAAGAGTTTCATGAGAAATGAAGGATTTAAATTATTAATTAGTGCTGTCACTGGAACTCGGGACTCAAGGCAGTCTCATACAGTGTGGCAGCCCTCACTGGAACAGGAGCAGGTAAGAGCTCACCTCCAGGTCCCTCATCCCTACCCCCCAGCCCCCATCAGTTCAAACTACTCAGCAGCTCATCTAACCACAGGGCCTGGACCTGACCTATGCCTGCTGGAAGGAACCACCTGGGATGGGCAGCAGGGAAAGAAATGCCCAGCACCATCCTCCTCCACACACCTCACATCTCTCCAGGCCCCACTGACGCTCATATAAAGAGAAGTTGAAGACAAACATAGAGATATCCCTTATAAGTAAGGTGGCCGCTTACAACTGTGCGCACGGATAGTCACAGGGGATCTGCTGAGAGATCACTGCTCAGCTAACTGCAAAATGCATCGGTGCACAACGGCAGCTGGCAAATTACTTCAGCATTTCCCCTACCATTCCAATCATGCGTACGTGGCCAATAAGGTACCATCCAGTAACTCCACCACATGTATGTAATAGAACTATGTTCTGTTCTAGTTTTGCTACCAAGTTTTCCAGGGCAATCCTGGGTAAGTAATAGAATAGACTTACTTTCTTCAGTTTTGTCCCCCACTGTGTGAGATAGTAATACTAAGTCGCCTCCTTAAACTGCTTTGCAGGGTGAAGCACAGCATATATAGTGTAATGTTCTTTTTATATATTCAACTACGGAGAAAAATTTTCCCCATTTTTTTTTTAAATGCTGAGAAATTCACTCAGTAAGTGATCAATATAGTCCATGATTCATCTTCTGGTTAGAATCCTAGTAACTTATTTTAGTACTTACTCTACTTTAATAATTTTTTCCACCATTTGGCATTTTAGTTGAACATCTAGTTGTCATTAGTTTTCTATCTAGTTCAACCTGAAGCTATTATTTTTATTAAAGACTCACAATACTGGAGATTTTTTTAAAAGCATTTATGTACATACATTACATTATGTTATAATCCCATGCCATGATTTGCCTACAAAAATCAGTTAAGGAAATAAGTTGAAAAATGAAGGGGAAAAAAAAATAAGAAAGCCTAGTTGGTAACCATAAAGTGCCTTTTCATAACCCATGAATATGTATTCCTTTTCCAGCCATCTGTTATCCTCAGATGAAAAGAGTTTCATTTGTAGAACACTAATTTCACACAATTTTCAAGAAATAAAGAAAAGGTTAAGGACTTTTAGGTCATTACGGCAACATGAATCAGAGTAATTTTGAAGTATTAGTCTAAATAAATTTGCCATAACATGAAGAAAAACTTTCCTGAGAACTGGACTGTTGTACATGAAACTTATCAGGGAGCCTGTGAACACACCAGCTCACATGGGCATGGAGTAAAGCTTGGGGAATGACTAAAAAATGGCAGCTTGACCATCGGAAGCTTACGGCATTTGCAACAGATTGAACACGAAAGACAATCACAGAGTCAAGGAGGTTTCAGGACAAGTAAAAGAAATTCTGCAACTTCAAAAACAGAAGTCAGAACAGCAATTAGTCCTGTCAGTCATCCTCAGTGAAGGTTTCAGCATCATAAATATAAAAATCAAAATACACACACCATCTCTTTTTCTGTGAGCAGCCATCCACACACATATTTATGAAATACGATGGTCAGCTATATTCACAACACACGCTGCAATACATCATGCCAATAACAGATAGAGGTAGTCCCCACCGATTATTCAGAGATTCCCTGCTGCCTCAAGAATAACACAGCATGGAAACCACAGCCAGTGCAGAGCATGATGCCTGCCTGAGCATGATTTCTCTCCACTTTGCACCATGAACTCCCTATTGATTTTTAAGGCGAATAGTAAAAGGTACTGCCTTTGATGGAGATAAATGTCAAATGCCTGGGTTCCTTGAAAAAATACATTTTATCTTTGGGTAAAAGTTGGAGTCACCTTGAAAACAAGAAAAATCAGATTCCAAACTGAAATGGGAGAGGTGCCTTGACAGAAGGACTGCCCCATCTCTGCAGCCTTTGAGCTCTTGTTGGCAGCACCAGCTTCTCTGTGCTCCACTGATTTCTCATATTAATAGTTAAAAAGGATAGGAACCAGAATTCATTAGAACAAGTATTTTATTAAGGATAAGTTGAAATGATGTCATTTTGTGATAGGGAAATTAGGCAAAAATGTCTTGATTGAGCTGTTACAAATTCTACACATTTTTGCAATACTGTGAGCACACGCAATTCGGTAAAGGTGCCCAAAAAAGTAAAGGTACGGTAAAAAAACACACGGGCGTTCAAGAAGCAGATCGAGATCACAGTGGAGATACCACTGGCGTGCCTCTCAAAACACAGACACATGCTGTGCAAGCAGCAGTCACAGATCACATTGCTTTAACGGAGGCAATCTTTTTTAATTCTTTGCCTTGAAGGGCAACTGAACACAGTGGGAGAGGATGGAAAGCACGCCAACTCATAATATTGCCAAAAGCACAGGTTTTTCCCTTAAGTGAAATATGCAGAATTCCCGGTGGGGGAGCGCAAGGCCTCCACGTTGCTTTGCAAGGGGCTCTGGTTGGCAGCAGCTCCCTTGTGCTGTCACCAGCTTCATCTCCAGACTCACAACTCACATCAACATTTATGTGCCACAGATCAAGCCAGATCCCACTGCTGTATGTTCAGGTAAATTGATAATCAAGCTCAAGAGGGAAGAGGGTCAATGGCAGCAGGAAGACACACGTGTCAATACACAGACAGACAGCACTTCCTCAGCTCAGCCACACAGTGACAAGGCACAGGAATTCAAAGGAATTCAATTGCTTTGCACCTACTGTATGGCAAATGTCCAAGGTGTTAATCAAATACAGAGTTGATGGAACTTGCATCATTTTTTACAGTGTTATCAGCAAATTGTTCGGCCCACTTCTCCAAAATTTTACATTAAAATAAATCCTTTCAAAATCATCAGAATTTCATGCAGCAAGCAGCCTCTTGGGATTTTATACAACTAAGTAAAATATGAGAATCTAGCCTGAATGAAAGTAGAAAATGAACATGCCAAGATGAGTTTCATTACACACGTCTGATGTGCAACACATGAAATCAAATAGATTTGCCTATTGATGCAACTGTCAGCCAGAAAAAAATGACTGCTTGGCTGTTTCTCCTACAAACAAAAAAGCCCAGCCTAAGAGAATACTGCTTCACTTTCCTCAGTAACAAAGTCCTGTACACTCTGCTGCTTCTTCACCCCAGGGATTCATTTTTATCTGACTACAAAAAGAGAAATCCATCATCCAGTAAAAGGAATTAGCCCATTTCATTTCGCTTTCCTGGAATACTACCACAGATGCTCAAAAAGATAGAAAAGCAATGGGTTTTATAGGAAGACAAGGGCTTGGTACCATTTATCCTGCTCCAAGGTGTAAAAAGCCAGGATTGTCCTGAAAGCAAGTTATTGCCCATACTGCTTTAAATTTTAGGAAGGGAATGGCTGATTTTGTGTCTTTTCAGGCAAGTATGTATCTTTTAGACTCTCCAAACAGTATGCTAAGATTAAGAATGTTTTATTCCATCATTATGATCAGCAGGGGAAACAATTTTAAAAGCTGAAATGTATCTCAGGAAATGCGTAAAAAAGCTGCAAACTCTACTACTTGCAACACGCAGCTGGTGACATATATTGAACAAAATTCAGAGTACAAAGCATCATTCAAAACAGCTCAATACAATCTTAAATTTTCCATCTTCAACTACAGTTAAGGACACATCTCAGAAACATTTTGGCAAAATGAAAAAACCAAGCATTAGAGTTGGTTATTAGGGATTTTCAAACATTTTGACCAAAATCCATTTGTGTATTACCAGCTCCAGCTTTTCTATCATGTCTGCATTCTGCATTGTGCCATGAGAGCTTAACCCTTCAGCAGTCAAACTGGGCACATACCAAAATAAAGACCTCTTTTGCTCACTTGTATTCCCACTGAGTCTGTAGGCAGGGGAATACAGTGATGTACATCACAGTCTCACCCTATGTACCCACATCAGAGTCTAGAAAAAAAGATCTGTATCCGTCCCTGTATCATTCTAAGATAAAACTATAAACAGTCAGAGTCAACCTGCCTGAAAAGCAGCAGCCAGGTTCAGGTCCCAGCCATAGAATCATGGGATTGTTTAGGCTGGAAAAGACCTCTATCATTGAGCCCAACCATTAACCCAGCACTGTCAAGCCCACCACTAAAACATGTCCCTCAGTGCCACACTTGCACATCTTTTAAATACCTCCAGGGATGGGCCAGAGCCAATGTTGGCCCATCGATCTGCCCCACACCTGTCTACTGACGTTCCCCAAGAGTACATCACAGCAGTGATGCTCTTCCTCCTTTGGGAATACCACCTAGGTCAGAGATTCCTCAACTTCTCACAGGGACAGAAGAGGTAACAGGGAGACGTTACCTCAACAAACAAGTCCTTTTGAAATAACACCTGTAGTGTTGCCCAAGTTCTTAAAGTACAACCTCTTCCTGCTGAAGTGAAGTAATTCAACTGTCTCTCTAGTTCAAGAAACAGAAGCCTGGACCGGACGTGCTAAATCTGGATAGTGCTGGATAATATGGAAATTATTCAATTCTCAGTGGGAAAAAAAATAAGTCAAATTCAAACAGGTGAAGGAATACTACTATAACAGTAGAAATAGTCTCTGCATATGAATTCTTATCTACGCTCTAGTTACACATACTTTGTTTAAGAACACATTTTAAAGACCTTGAAGATGTTACGAAGCAACAGGACAAAGTTGTGCATAATTGTTATAGCTCTCACTACTTATTCAGAGCGAGCTGTTTATGATAGAGAACACAGTCTGCCCAGTAATTTCGCACTATTATAACAAGTACCATTAAAGTCATTGAAGTATTTCTTTCAGATTTGCAGGCAACTCTACTAAAATGAATATTTCTAACCAATCTACATTTCGTAACACGTTCACAAGTCACTGTTAATGCAATAGCTTCAGGGAAGGGTTTTGCTTTGTTTCTAAATTTCAGTCTGTCCCACTGACTGATGGGACATCCAGTGACTGTTGCCTCAGTTCAGTGTTACTGAAAGCAGAGACATATGGGCTGACTGTCATCAGATACTCACGGTGATTTTGCTAAAGGGTTTTAGCAATAAGGCACAAGCTGAAATCTATACCGTTTTCTCATATTACATAGACCCCAATAAAAAGCTTACACATGTATAATGTCTGGAACTTATGGTAATGCATAACTGAGCCATTAACAACACAATGTAATAGCATTTCCTCAAAGAAAGCTGCCAGTGAAAGACAATACCTGCAGTGGCACAGCAGAAGTGTGAATATTTCTTCTACATTTAGAACATGTTTTTATTCCTATCAGCTGTCATTATGCTCATCAATACCTAAGCTACTGAGAGATGAGAGAACCCTCATTCTGATTTATTACAAATATTCAGTGAAAAAAGATATTTTTCGGTATCCAACCAAGTTAATGACCCTGGAAAATGTGAGGACATATTTTCTTTTTTTCAGTAGTTATTCTGTCTCATGACTGCCATGACATTCTCTGCTGGAATGGCAGTGTTGCCTCATGTACCATTGACTAACCAAAGTTTTTAAATAAAGATATCACATGTACCAAATCCCTCTTTCAGAACTGCTTCATTATTATTGGAAACCTGATTATGAAAACTTGATTAATTATGTGAAATGGCACAAGACACTCTGCTTCACAACAGATAACTCTGAATGGAAGAACTGGCTGAAGAAGTATATTTTAAGTGTGTTTACTGAGTTATTTTATGCAAGATAGAAGGACTTAGGGCATTTGGGGATAAAAAAGATGCAACAAATAACATTAAAGTGGCTGAAAAAATATTTGACATGTATAGAGTAGATTATTTTGAGGTAGAGTAGTTGCAATGATTGTAAATAAACTCTTGTGAACAAACTAAACTAAACCTAGAGTAGCCCAAAATTCCATTCATTCTCTTCACGTTGTTTTATAAAAGTTTTTTAATACTGATAAACAAAAGATGAACAACTTATCACATATATATAGCATTTCTCTCAGACCATCATAAAACTCTGCTTGACAGCATATTTTGCTTTTACTCCTAGAAATTAATTTGGTATGGATACCGAGAAAGTAGTACAACATTAACGTGCAAACAAAACATCAGATTAACAAGGACCTCATCTTGTTCTGATGTGAAGGCAATATGTTACCTGTGCAATAGGGTCTCAGCCTCTTTCACCAGAGCATGTGGCAGTCAGTAGCACTTTGATTCACAGGGATCTATGTACATGTTCAGCAGCACTAGTTGACACTTTCTGCTTATCTTCATTTACACACAAAATTAAATGAAAAGAAAACACCACTTACTTGCTTTTTCCTTTGTATACTGTTGCATAGGACCCTTCCCCTAGTTTTTCCAGTTTTTCATATGAGTCTGCTTTTCCAAACTTAGGGCTTGTAGGCTAAACAAAACAAAAAAGATGACCTTTCAGCATGTGTTGCACCCATAACATCAGCTGCTTTGATTCAGCCTTTAAAGACCAAACATCATTATCAAGACTTATACATGTGCCTGTTTTCGGTAGCCAACAACAATAAAAAAATTAATAGGGAAAACAATTAATATGTACTCAAATAAAATATCATTCAGCAACCCAGATGGTAGTTGCTAATATCAACCATACACTTTCATCACTGGATCTATCAAAAAGATTTTGTTGTTAATCTAAGAGACGGTTCTGGTTTATTTTTCACATATATCACTTCATAGAGAGAAAAAGATCATTAACAACTAAAGCATCTTATCTATGTTTAGAGATCTAAACAGCAGCCTTAATCTGTCCTACAAAATCAAAACTAATAAAGCTGTTTAATCATTTTTTTCTTCCTTATTTTTTTAGGCTAAAGCCCATCCAGAAACATTGCTCTAAGTAGTCAATGTCCCAGTAAATCAATCATTATTCAGAGAGGGGTCAAAATGCTACAGGAAAGCATCTTTAATGATGTCATCTTCTGAATTATGATTACAGTCTTCCAACTGTGGATATAATCGCACCATACTTTAATGTACATTTTACATAGTTGATAAAAGTCCTGTATCCTTAATATTTGCAGCCTAAATGAAGAGTCTAAAACTGAACCAAGCTAAGCAATGATTCTTGCTCAAAGTGCCAGATAGCTCACCTGGCCTTTGTGACAGACTGATACTTGCCCCCTTTTACACAGTCCTAACAGTGAACAACTCAACGCTGCAAACACAGAAATTCACTTGATATTAAAACTTTCCACTGAAATTCCAAGAAAATGTTTGACTTTTTTGAAGAGCATCCTATTTTCCCACATTTCCCCATTTTCCAGTTGTCCGGAAGGAAAGGGCATTTTATTTTTCCCCCAAGACCAGATGGACACTGCAAAAAACTGACCTGCAGCTGCCCTCAGCATCACCTACATATTTTTTAGACTGCGGTGCTCAGATATCCTGTACCTAAACCAACCAAAAGATCATAGAGAAAGTTTGGAGGGTCAGCACTAATACTCAAATCAAACCCAGTGACTGAGGTCATAGTACTCTTGTTAAACACTACAAAAAAAAGCAGACAAGCAAACCCAGCATGCGTAGGGTTGAATTCAACTGGGATGAGCCATGTGCAGCTGCACACACGGTACCCTCACATTCAGAATCCCATGTCTGACTTACAAAAAGCATTCATGTATCGGTTTTTTGAAAGGAAACAAACGTTACAGTACGGGGCACATCTGTGTGTAAATTCTTGTTAAACCATGGTTGAAAGTTTTAAATTAACTGACCCTAAAAATTGCTTCTATTTAAACAGACAGGGGCATCCCACATAAGCTGACTTGGTGCCTCATACTTGTCCACCACACCCAATTAACCATTAGCCAGAAAATGCAAACATTCTCTTTACTCAACTATTCTTCATTTGTCCTATGCAAAAATTCTGGCACTTTGGCAACTATACACCTTTTTTGATATTAACATTCCAGCTTTCTATCAAACAGCATTAAGACATACATGTCTGTTTGTTTGCAAAATCGAGCCCTTTTGCCTCTCTCCAATACAAAGAACAATCTATTATTTTGCTATCCAGTTCCTAAGTATTAACAGACTTACACAAACTTGTCATTTTGAAACTCTCAGATCTTTTTTCTGCTACACTATTTGGAACACTTCATTATAGATAAGGCAGTAATATTTTTTGTTTCCAATCTGTGCTTAAAAAGTCATTCTGCCCGGTTAAAAAAAATTTTTAGGATTTTTTTTAATCACAGTTTTATTACAGATGTCACTAATAGAGGTGACTAAAATATTTATTCAAGCAACCTTCTCATTTAACTATCCAATTATGGACTAATGCAACATTAAAAAAAAACTTCAGAAAAAAAGTGATTAGATGATTAAATGTCTTGCATCTAATGAAGAGGGAGCACAAAGTATTTCCCAAATTGCAGGCTGCAATGAACACACAGTGAGTAGCTTTGTCTGGAGTGGAAATGCTGCCCTAGTTAACAGTGAATAGTTCACTGTTGGCTTCTCCTAGCAAGACAGAAAAAGGACAGGGCTTATACGTGTGTTTCGCATTCATTCTTATTTTCACACTGAGATTTACTTTTATTCTCTACCTCTGGAAACCATAATCTAAAGGTCACAACAACTTGTAAAGCCTTCAGATCTTGATAGGAAACAGGATGCCTTTAATCCATTACCACACAGTAAATCGTCAACAATAATTATTCCTACAACCTCAAGCTCATTTCTCCAGCGTCCAGCTGCCAGAAGCACAGACTGAAAGTCATGACTTTTGACTCATTCTCCTCCTGGAAGTTGGTGCATCCTCACCAAGAATGGGCAATACTCTAAAAGCTGGCACTGGCTGGATCAGGAGGACAGTTCACTCCTGAGGGTAAAAGAGAGAGCCCTGTGCCCTGGGCTCAGCTCTGCGGCAGCCAGGCTGACCTGCCACCCTCCCCATGCAGCCCCTTGTCCAGTGCCTGCTCACGCTGGGTACGAGCCCAGAACAGCCCAAACCCAACGCTTGAGCCACCCCTGCCCCGTGGGCAGCAAAACCACCAGGGTGACACCTTCTCCTTTGCAGCTCACAGCACGCCTGCAGTAGAGCTCAGCTCTGCTCCAGCTGCACCGCTAAGATTGCACTGCCCACGTTCTCCACTATCAGATCTCCTTTTGTGAAAATGGACATTGTTTTTCCTGGCATTTGTAATCTTTAAAGGCTTACAATTTTTGAAGGCATGTGGTGCAGAAAAGCACTTCAGAGGATTTTATCCAAAAAATTTAAATAAATTCTGAGGCAAAAGAATATATCTAGTAATATATATAATTTGCATGATACTTCTTAATGAAACACCAAAACACTCAGCATATCCATTTTCTTTAGAAAATGAAGGGGCAGATCAACCATTTCCCCAACATTTTCTCAATTTTTTAAAAATGAAATCTCATGCATTAATTCAAACTTCTAATTACAAATTGCTTAATATATTAAGAAGTTCAGACACTTCTTATATTTCCTTTTATTTCTGGATAATAAAGGAGTTGAAGACTGACTGAAATAATGTAAAAATAAGAAACTTTTCAAAACTTAAGTTTTAAGCTTAAAGGAATCTAAATAAAGGGCTATGGAAGGAATCTAAATAATCTGAAGTTCCACATGACTGCTGAAAACTATAACCATTTCAGCCTACTTTCCTTTATTATTACAGTCCCCCATTCATCTGGGTATTTTTTCAGCTTCATGGACACGAATTTCATTATTCAGATTTCTCCACATTAGTTTATCCTTTTCAACCATTTCTGTTTAAAAAGTATGCCTTGTTACAGCAGGGTTGGTGTCTTTTTCAGTAAATGCTAATATTAAAATCAAATACAGAAAATCCGTTTAAGGACAATTTCTTCTTCCAAAGTATTTTACTCCTTCTGGTAAAATATATGGGAATACCTTTACACAGAGATTTGTGTTTGTTAAATCAGAGGAGTCCCTCACAGTGCCTGGGATGTTGTTGACTGAAATACACCCAGTGAGTGAGACATATCCAGAGCACATCAGATGTACAGTGCTTGCATCAGCCGCTGACAGACAGCACAAGCAGCAGACTCACAAGAAATTCCCCTGTATTTTACATAACTGGTGCAATCCCCAACTTGACCCAGACAACATTTCTCAATGGAAAACAGTACTGGTTTTAGCTGAACTCATGCATTTTGGTAGAAGCTTTTTCAAAGCTTCTTTTTGAAGATCTCACCTTACAATACTTCTATAGCTACTATTTTTCCATTTCTCTTGCTCCTTCTTACTGCTTTTTAACCTTCCAAAACACTAACAAAGAATCACAGAATTATTTAGGTTTGAAAAGGCTTTAAAGATCACCAAGTCCAACTCTAATCCTAACACTGCCAAGCCCACCACATATGTCCCCAAGCACCACATCTGTACATCTTTCAAATATCTCCAGGGAGTGTGACTCAACCACTTTCCTGGGAAGCCTGTTCCAGTGCTTGAAAACCCTTCGATGTACTAAACATCATTGGGACTAATTAGGCATAATGAAGCCTGTTGCTCCATGTTAGACCTTTGCATTTGCTACAAAAAAAAACCCCCAACTTACAAAGCTAAGAAAAAACCCCAAACACCTAGATGCATATGTGACCAAGACTGAACTAACTACCTAACAGCAAAAAGTTAAATAGGCAGTAAACAACCAGTCAGCAAGAAATCGATACAACTGGAAAACTCACTGCAAAGCGAACTTCCATGCTCCGGAGAAATCTTTCAAAGAACTCAAATGGGAAAGCTACATGAATTACTGAGACAAAAGGGAATAAAGGTCCTCATGCCTCTGAAGAACATAGTCCCAAGTCACTGTGAAAGTCAGCATAGGTTGTGGTAGATCATGTTATGTCCAAGAGGACATTGGCAACTGGAGCACAGAACAGTGCAGAACTTTCCCTTCAGGAAACTCACTGGGAATTTTACTTGTTTGCCTTCATGTTTCACTTTCCTTGAAAACAGTTTTCATTAAGTAGCTGTCTTATTGTAAGCCTACATTTTTCCCAGTGCTGGATTAGTCTAAGAGCACCACTGAGCACAGGGAGTGAGCATTTTTAGCAGCATGGCTTGCAGTAACCAAGATTAGATATTTTTTCCCCTCTGGTTAAGGAAATACAGATCATAGTAACAAGGATAGAAAGAGTACGCCAAAATGTTGAGTACAGAAATAGAAAAAGCTAGTATTTCAAACTGACGTGAGAGTATTAAAAATAACAGAGAAAAAAAGAAATGAGAAGAAACTGTCTTTTCTGACCACGTCATTTCAAATGGCCATTTCACTGATACAGCCTGTAGGAGAGATAATAGGCTTAATCCAAGAACCAGCAGTATGAATCCTTGGACTACACTGCCACATGAATACCTCTCTTTCTCAGAATTTTTCAAAATCTGTGCAATAAAGAAAGCTTTAATGGAAAATTACACTGAAAATCACCTGACTATTCCTATAGAAGCTGTGTGGGTTATGTTCTCATGCATTTTTCATAACTGCAAAACAGCTTGTGAATGTCACACTTAACCGTCACACTCCCGAGTCTAAGTTTTAAATAGACCCTTTTTTTTAAACTGCAAGATATTAAACTTCAATATAGAACTATCATTAAGAGAAAAATATTATTTTCACAGTGCCTCTGTGAATTAAAGAAAATCAAAAGTGAATATCTGCTTTGTCACACACCTCAAAAGAAATAAATTTATTGCTAGAAAAACTTGAAAGTAAAAGGTAGGCCAAGAAGCTCAATTGAGATTAAATCACAAGAATGAAAGACAATAGTTATTTTTTAACCATTTTGTCGTCTTCTTTGTTACAAGAGTAAACCTTCTTTCACAAAACCATATGCAATTTTCACACTAATTGCATATTGTATCCAACCTATAATAATAGGCCAATTTGACCATATCTTGAAAGCCGGACTGTTTTCTAGGGCAATGTTCAAGGGATACGAAGATGTTCAAGAATCCAAAGCAAGCCTCAGTTCTCCCGCCCTCTGATCCTGATCTGTTGCCTGCATCTTCCTAACCCTTTAGCACACAGCCATAAATTAAGAGCAACCTGGGCAGAAGCGACCATAGAGCTCTCTGTGAAGGGGCTGGATGCAGTTTTTAAAGCTGTTCACTTGTTCTCCAGGCTATTAGAGCACAGGAGCTGGCTCAACTGCCACATTTTATCTGCCTTTTCATCTAGAGAGTATCCCTCAGGTTAACGATTATTAACGCTTCCTTTGTGCCAGTAAAGAAAATTCCACTCTCTACACTGAACGCTGAAATCATCTTACCTCCATAAAACATATCAACCAGGAAGGATGCAGTTACCCCAGTAATTAACAGGTTCCTAACTGGAGAAAGTTGCATACACCTGGAGAGGAAGAGAGGCAAGAACGGCACAGCAAGTGTTTATTTGGGCAGACAGAAATGATGCCTTACTTTCGGAAAAAATCCTGACATTAGTGTCTATTTTAGCGCTAGATTCCTTACACAACTGATTTGCAATGTGCTAACAGGGTCGGCAGGATCATTACAGGATTTTCATGCATTTTTGCTTGTACTTTTTGGAGGAAAGTTGCATGTATCAGGACTGAAGATTAATACAAGTTACAGAAACTGAAGAAAGGCTGCTCTCCCAAAAAGAGTGCAGAGCCAATGCAGTAAAGAATTGCTTATCCAATTATTTTTATTTGAAAGTTTGGGTTTCTTGCATTTATCTGAGTTAGCAGAACTTTAGTGTTTTGCTTGATTTTGTTTTTAAAAAGTAACTGCCAGGTAGGAATATACCTTAGCATGACATTTAAATTCACCACCAGGAAGCTTAAGCTATTCAAAGAGAACAAAGTGATGTGTATCACTACATAAGTAAATCTTGAGCAGATGGCTAGTTTATACAGCTTGCAATATTCTGTTTACATATGGTGCAAAAGTACTATTTTAATGGATAAAATGTGTACTCTGAATACACCAAAACTTTACCTTGCACTGGAGAGTTTGATCACGTGTCTAAAGAGCATGGATCTCAAAATTTTCAGATAATTAGAGTCAAACCATCTTTTAAAACCAGCTATTTGGGGAAGAGTGGCAAGAGTTTGTTTTTCAGTAGTGATTTTTTCATTTTTTACAGTTTATTTTGTAGTATTACCTTTTCTTCATTTATGGAGAAAAGAAAAGCATTTTCTTGCCTTGGTAGACAAAGGACTCAGCATGAGATTTTTAGAAAGATAGATATGGACACAGAGAGAGAGAGAGAGAGAGAGAGAGAGAGAAATGTGGATAAGCATACACAACTATAGCTGTATGTATATAATGTATATATGTATATACACAAACATATATTGTGTTGGGATGGATCAGAGAAAAGGTTTATCAAGCCAAATTCCCTTCTAACAGTGGCTGACAGGCAATGCACAGGTAGGCAAACACTTACTTCACTACCTCCAAGTTATCCACTACGTTGATGTGATAAAGGAATAATCCTGTTCTCCTGGAAAATTCATCCCATAATAGCATACAATTTCAATCAGCTTCAGCAGTTTGGAAATCACTCTCAGACGTTTTCTTACGCTCAAAGTAAGGGGAGAAGGTGGAAGGATTCTATGTGCAAAAACTAAGCTTGCCGGATAAGAGGAAACAAACAAAAAGCGCTGAACTCTGTCTGCACGCTGCTGCACTCATTAACTACGCAGGAACTCCACCAGGTTGCAACGAGGTGCGACGTTAACTGCGGAAAAGTAATTCATGTTCAGAAGCAAGAGATTTATTTTCTGAGTGACAATCTGTGGGAGGATCATGGAGCTCCAGCTTCCCCAAACCTCTGTGTGTTTTTCATCTTTCTCATCACAAAGTGCAGAGCATTTCAAAGGTACGGACAACACAAAATGGGCAACATACCACCTGCAGCGTGTTTTGTGATCTTTACCAAACACTGAAACTGATACCTGCCAGAGAGGTGATAAAGCTACTGAAATTAATCAAAGCAGAAACTAACTCCCCAGGGCATTATAAACAAGGTCTTTCAGGTCACATCCTGAAAAATGTTATTTTTCTGAGACAAATAAAGGACTTTTACCTGAGCAGAAGTAGTGAGCGATATGGAGACTGCAAGCTTTGGCCATGTACCTTCTATAAGATATCATTTCCACACCTGACAGCTACAGAAGACTTTAAATGATGAAAGGAAAAGACTAAATGGAAGCTTATCTCTAATTCAGTTACTCTACTAATTAAGCAAAGAAAGTGAAAATTGAAGGTAGCATATCTCCATCAGAATATCTTAAAATAAAACTTACAGAAAATAGAGACACAACTGAAACGTAACTCCACAACTGTAGCCCGTATGACCCAGAGGGCATAGCATGTTCAAGATCATTTACAGAAACTGAAATGCTCGTTCAGACTGGTATAACCTGTACCAGAGGAGAATTTCCAGAGAACCAACTATGAACTCAGTAAGGGAGAATATGCAGCTGACATGGAAGAAAAAGATGTAATGATCAGAAGAGCAAGTAGCAAGGGCACCTGCTAGACAACACCAGGGCTAGAAAAAAGATGGAACCCTAAGCCCTTCGTTAATTCAAGTATAATTCAAAACCACAGAATGATACATTTCTGCAACTAACCACAGAGGCATCACTCAGTAAAATGTGCATTTACTGCCTGAAGCAATGTATACTGGTCTGAGAATGGGGATGAAGCATCTTGATTGTATCTCTGCCTTGGATGGCTGAACTCAGGTCTGCCAAGCAGGACCAGGTGTGACGTGATCAGCAGAGGGCTAACATCGCCTTTTGTTGTGAGCTGCTCTTCCCTCTTCATTGGCATGAACACTTTCATTATTCCAAGTGCTCTTCCTTGTAAGGAAAAGTCAAAAATTACTAACAATGCCTCCAAGCAGGAGGAAGAACTGAGTTCACCAAACAAAGCTATAAAAATCAGAGAGAATTACAGGAAGTTGAGAAATGAGAATTGTTTTACAAGAAATTCCTTTGCACCTCCTGTATCCAGCAAGTCTGTGTGAGTCAGCACAGATGAAGATAACCAAAAGCATATGCTTAGCTAGGGCTCTAACCAGCAGCATACTAGTAGAGGAAGCATTAATGTCATTTACATAAGAAAATACTGGGACCATAGGAGATTGTATGGATGCAGCAGAGTACCAGCCCTCTGGAAAAGAACAAGATGCCAAAAACACAGTTTCAAAAACATCTGCTTCAAAATTCTGGAAGCAAAGCAACTGAAACCCTTCAGTGTTAACAAAAGAATGTCAAAAACATTAACAGAAATTAGTAATAGTTTCTAGGGGGAACGGCAGAGATGAGGAGTGAGTTAATACCACAAAATACTTAAGATTTTCCAAAAAAAGTCATTTAAATTAATAGCTGAGGTGCCAAAAAATAATCAGGCATCACAAACAAGTAAACACAGTGCAAATAGATTCATCCATTCTTAATGATTGTAAAAGTTTTATGGTAAGAACTCCTTGTCACGGACTCAGATGGAATACACTAGAGACATCTTTGGCAGCAGCTATATAATGCCAAGTGATGATGAAAAAGCAAATTTGTTTTTGCTACAGATGGTTACATTTTAAAATGTAACCTTTTCTAAAAAGGACAGTCCCCTGGAGGCGTGACATCTTACCCACTAAATTCACATGGGTTAAACACAGCTCATCTACAGAAAATGAATCTCTTGTCATTTCTCGTTAGAAGTCTGACAGGCTTCAGTCAAACTTCTGTAGGGAGGACAGAAGATGTCCAGAAGATAGAGCAAAACAAAGAAAAGAAAGAAAAGAAAGAAGAAGAGGCAATCAACCTTTTAAATTGTTTCGCACCAAATAAGATTTGAAGTGTTACATCCATTCTACTTAGATCTGTAGTCTTCAACTCAAAGGTCACATTATTATGGATTTTTCTTGCCAAAGCATAACAGAAATAGTTTTTCAATAATTTTGAAGGTCTTTTGGGGGAAATCTGTTCTGGGCATTATTCATGAAAGCTATGACATTTTATTTATCTAGTTTCTTTCAAAATACTTGAGAATAAAACTATTATGATGTGTTCCCAAACCCTTCTCTGTTGTTTTTCTCTCTTCCCTCTCTCTCTCTCTCGTGGAGTTTCTGACAGGAAAATAAATGTTATTTTTACTACTCGATTTTGAAAAGAGAATTATAAAATGCAAACAAAATCTGTCAAATCTGATCTGTTTCTCTAAAACCGAAATCTAAAAATCAAAAGGGCAATTTATGGCGTTTCTTAAACTTCATGGGAAAGAATTCCTCTTTGCAAATAAGCAATCCTCTGCCAAATTCGCTGCATAAACATTATAGCAGCTGTAATGACATACCAGGATAAGGAGAGGAAAATGCTCAGAAATCCTGTAAGACACCCTAACTAATATCTGAAAGGAATTTCATATTCTTTTTCAAGTTCTATTTTCTGATTTTATTTTATTAATAACACTACAAATATATATGGAAAACATATTTAATAGCAGCTATGACCTTTTTCTTTGTTGTTTCCAAGTAAACAATCCCTTCTTAACCAAGAAAACATTTATCTGGCACCTCTAATTCCACCATTTGGCACATGTGGAGGTATCGGGGCTGAGCACTTACAGAGCTGGGGCTGGAGTGACGCCTGACTTTAGGTGATTCCTTCCCTGCAGATGAAGTTTTGAAGTTAATGCAGGCGTTGTTCTCTGAATGAACCCTCTTCACTTGATTAGTTGGTTTCTCAAACGGATCGAAACTACTCTGTGTCCTCTGAACCCGAACTTTTTTATCCTCAGGAATTGTATCCAGAGGTTTGATCACTGAATCCATTCCCTGGCAGTTCCGTGTAGACATCTTTGTGACACATATCTGAAAAGAAAAAACATCATTCGTTGACTCTAACAGGCTTAAAGTTGATGTCATTCCATGCACCAGCCAGTGTCAAAAAAGGCATTGAACTTCATAAGCATTTACTTTCTATGTTAAAATTGAAAACAACACATGCATTTTACATAGGGGACACAAACACATCACAGTGATAACTATAAAAAGCCTATCTTTGTACAATGCACTAAAAGATCCTGAAAAAGGAAGGCAAGAGAGGAACATACATAAATTCATACATTTGTGTTTTATTGTACAATGTGTTCTTGGCAACAATGCCACTCCACTTCTCTCTCCAATCTAGCCACAGATATCCACAAGCAGTATTGATTTCCATTTGTTCAGAATTGGATGAGACTAAACTAAAATAAATGATGGTGTGCACTGGCTGGTGCTGGCTTTCCAAAGATTCAATACCGGTATATTATTGTATTTTTAAATAATGCTTACACAGTGTTATTATTATTATCACCATATGTCTCAGAAAATCAAATCAGTAAATCAATTCCCAGGCACTGAAACGTGAGACTGCACCTTAATGGCACACTAAAGCACAGAAGTTCAATTCTTTGCTACTGTGAGGTACAACTCTGCCAGGCTCCAAGGACTGCCACTTGCTGCTTGAGCTATCAAAATAGGCCGTGGTTAGTTCAAAAGCACAAAATGAGCAGAACGGCAGCTTTAGACACTCCAGTCATGTACGTTTCTGGTTTTAATTTCAATGCACTCCAATACATATGACCTTTTTTTTAATTACACTGTTGGTGAGGGGTTGTGTTTGGGGCCTCAGATTCTGTTCTCGCCCATAAGAGACTTGACTTTTACTTGGAAAGAAAAGAAATAGTTTCAGCTTTCAGGCTACTGAGAAAAGTTATGAAGAGTGATGCAAGCAGACCCAAGAGGCTCCTTAAATTGTAAGGCAGATCAAAGTAATCTGCAACGTACTTTTTCCATGACATTTGCATGTGTTTAAGGATAGACAGTGTTAATTTGCTGTCAATTGAACTGTTCACATAAAAACAATTTAACGAGCATAATATTCCATTCAAGCACCTATAATCTTATCTAATTTTTGAAAACTTGTCATCCTAAAACAGTTAATATAAAAAAAAAAAAAAATTACGATTTAATCAGGAGTCTTGCCTCCTAACCCAAAGTATCTCCAAAAACTTCTCCAATTAATTATTCTTTGCCATCTTCCCAGAGCAATTTTGTGCCTTGAAATCCAACTTACTTCGATTGTTTATAGAAATACTGGGTGACTATACTTTGTGGGGTTTGTTTTTTTTTTTTTTTTTAAAATGATCCACTGTAACAGTAGATGAAAGATTTCCTTTCTACATTAAAAATTTAAAGTAGGTTTCCTGCGCTGTGCCATCTGGCCAAATGATCATATACCAGGTCAACTCTAATGAAGGACATCACTACTGTCACAAGCCAGGCATTACAAGGGTTCGAATCTCTTCTCACTAAAGCGATTTCTCCAAGACTAGAACTTCACCGAGTTATAACTTCCTTGAGAAAAGGAAAAGTCCCCCTTCATTCCAAATGGTAATTCTTTTTCGGGCTAAAATTAAGACAATTATGTAATTTTGGTCTGTTACTTCAGAGAGAAAAGATAAAGAGCTGCTGCAAAAAGTTTTTAATTAGTCTTCTTGTAAAACTAATTGGTTTCTTTTCCCTAAAACAATTCCTATGCACGGACATGTATCCACATACTTCCCACAGTCATCTCCACATTCTTGCAATGCTTGCTACCAACAAAGATGTTTTAAAATAACGTAAATTGAAATTACTGTTAATATAGCAGCACTTCCATGTTGCTTAATCAACATGGATGCAAATAAATCAGTAAGTATTTCTCAGCATTTGAAACCCTATGATCTAGAAAGCAGGGGCAGGAGATACGGACAAAAAGTTCCAAAGTGGTACTTGTCTTCCCTTCAGGTTAACAAGGTGCCGGTAGCAGATTAACAAATTTGGAATACACAGCTATAAACATACTATAGATAATAACGCCACGAATGCTGCCTCTAGGTTCTTTTTCCACTAGAAAATCTCCACGTCTAATTCCATAGTTTGGAATTAGATATTGAAGGGAGGCACTTTAGCCTTCAGGCCACTTGACTGAATCTGGAGTAGGATAAAAATCCCCACAATCATCTTATAATAGCCAACTTCCAACTTGCAAATGACTGAAACCAAGATGAGCACCAACCAGCTCCCCACTCAGAAGTCAAACACCTTGGTGGATGCACAGGCTGGACACCACTGTCACCTGTGGAAAAGTCTGAGGACTGCAGAGAAATGCAAAAGTAGAGGCTGCTCATCATGCCCATCTGCCTGTTCTGCAACTGCAGCACATCTCCTGCCAAAGCTGACAAGGGGTTTAATTAATCACTTTTCTCTCACCGATATCAATATTTCCTTGGCAGAAAAAAAGCATTCTCTCCAAATGGCTGCTGACCAGAGCACACTGTTGAAGCCAACAAAACGAAGCTTATGCTGCTGTTGAAGGGTACACATTCCCAAACTGTCTACCCTGCCTATAAAACATTGAAGATAAACAATATTTAACCATTTGTTTTACATTCTGCCATTGATAGGCCAAGCCCATTGACAGGCCAACTTCATGCTGAAACTCTGTTCTGTGAAATCTGAAAGGACCAGGTCTAAAAGGTCAGCACTGAGCACTGGCTGTAACCAACTTAAGGACACAATAAACTCATTGGTGGTTTCAGGTTTCCCTCCATCAGCAAGGCTAAGCTACCACAGCAGAGCAGGTTTTGCCCCTGGTCAGCAGGAGTGCTGACAGGCTGCTCCTGTGCTCCAGCTGAGGGTACAACTTATTCTGTGGTGGCTTATCATGCAAAAAAGCAACAGTGTGCTGAGCAAAACTGAAACATGACACATTTTGGAAATCTTCCTCTGCATACAAATGATCATAGATTTCACCAGCTTGACCACACCAGCTCTAGGAATATTATGGGTTTGAATTTTTCTTACACTAATTCAGCCTTTTAAATATAATTTTCCCTTGTACTGTATCACTGCTTCTTATCAATTCCAGCCTCTCCAGGGATATGTACAAATACTTAGCATCAGAAGGTGTTAGACTTGTAAACCAGTTTCTACCACCCGGTAGGTCTTTGCTGGTAGTCAGGAGAAGCCTAACACACCTTCTCATTTCCAGATTTCTTTTTGCATAAGAGAGTTAAGGACCATTTTCCAGTTAAAGCCTCAAAACTGGATGATTTTGTTGAATACCTGATATAGTTACAGTTACCAGAATAAAAAACAAAGCTAAACAAGCCATTACATATAGGAAGTCAACCTCTATGATTCATTAGCCCTCCCTATCTATGTAAATGCTGTACTTAAAACAGCAGAGCCCAGACACTCACTGAGATGCTGTAAATGCCACCACAGTCAAAAAACTGGTTCTACGTAAGATGTGATATTCAATGGCACCTTAACTATTAAAAGTACTAACCTCAAATGTATGTAGAGACAATACAAGTGATACCTTGCTTTGTCGTATGCGAGATGACAATTATGCTTTATAAAATGCAATCGAGAGGAAGAAACTTTCAGTATGAATATGCTGTGCATTTAAAGAAACCTCTATCTAGCCAACTCCATGAGTCATTAAGCAGTTTTAATTGTCATTTCTTTAAAACAAGTCATCATATAAGTAAACATTAAGGTATGTCAACACATAAAATGATTCCTTCCCCTTCAGGAGTTACTGCCATGATCTTGTGTTTCTCCCACCACAAACTACATTCAAGGCATAATTTTCTGAGGTATAAACTATTTCCAAAACTATTTGGCTTTTAAAAGTAGGGCAATGGAACCACAGTTATCTCTTTCAGATGGGGTATTTCTGCCAGCAGATCTCATCATTATGGGGAACAGAGGTATGGGGTCTTCATTTATGCCTTCACTCTTCTTTACAGGAAACACAATTTTAAAATAAGCCAATCAACTTAATACACCTAACAGCTATAAATTATTACAGGTATAACATGGGATACACAAAAAAACCTGCATCATGTATGGGTTGTTCAAGCAAACACTACTATCCTTCCAAACCTCGTGTCAGATAGAAAAGGCTCAAGGGTTTCACTGGACTATTCACCACTTCTGACTTTGGGCATGTTAGGTGGCCCCGGACGTGAAAAATAAGAGAGGAAATAGCTGCTTTGTCACCAAGGTTCCCACCTCGCGGGAATCCCAGTACCTCAGAGAATCCCAGTACCTCCTTTTTCATGATAAAAAACGGATGTTGGCAAAAATAGCAAGAGAGGGGACGAGACAAGGAGCAGATGATACCAAAAAAAAAAAAAAAATTCTAAAAGGAAAAAAAGGTAAGACGGAACAATGGGAATATATGTATGGTATTCCCACCAGAGAATTTCACATGTAGAACATTCACCCCCAAAGTCTCTGCTTTGCTTCTAAGATGAAAAGGCTAAACTAGACTCCAATACCAGTCTCCCTTGAAAGAGTTTTGCTCTTCTACACAGAAAACAGAGTGGTCCTACAGAAACGCCTTTTTTGTATTTGAAGTTACTCTTTGGAAAAGCACTTTCAAAGCAGCACTCAGAAACCGTCCAGGGACTTGGTACCTTGTGGGAAAAAAGATTTAATCCGAAAAATAGCAATGACTATTCCTACTCAGTGAGGCAACAGTATTAATAGCTGAGAGTCCCTGATCCCAGATCTGATTTCCAGAGCTTGGAAAAAAGATCCCTGTCAGCCCAGGTGTGGTCCAACAGAAGCACCTCTCCACGAGCATCCTGCCCATTACACTTCTCACACATGGATCATTAATGTCAAATACATAATTGTACTTCCCTGAGTTGTTCCACATTCTGCTGCCAAGCCATATACATTATCCACACTCTGATGACTGAAATAAACCCACTTTTAAAATTTGTCCACAATTATTTACTCAGTCTCAACTAAAAACACGAGACGAAGAGAGACACGATGATGAGACATTTGGCCACTTAAAACCTACAGCGCAAACAACCACTTTGCAGCTGCCTGAAGAGCTCTTGTCTAATTTAAAAAGAAATCACAAAAGGAAGATTTATCTAGAAAATCAGAACATTCATGTCAATTTCAGTAATTACTTGAGCTACCACAGATTCTGGCAATGTAAAGCAAAACAAAATGTAGCACCCCAAAAGTTAGTGCACCTTGATATTAAAAGTTATTTTAGTGTTTCTCTGTGGTTTTTTTATTTATTTAAGGTTAAAAGAGCCAGAACATTAAAGAAAGAGCTCCTCATGTTAGAACCACAGAACATAGTTTATACTTTGCAACTTTCTTAGTTGCTGATCAGAATCTGAAGACAACGTATGACAGACAACAACACAGCTTGGACAGTATTTTTCCCCCCGTTCCTCCTGCCCAGTCTCGCAATCAGTTTGAGAAGATCCCCAGGCTGCTCTAGGATAAAGAGGCTTAGTCATCATTACATCAGTATGGACCACGGGGTGACAGCCTCCACCCTAACATCACGGTACTTAGCATATCTCAAAACATAATGTCGGCATTTAGCCAGTTTTTTTCCCATAAAGAATACTGCAGAAGTTAAGAGACTGAAATCACAAGAAGAGTAATTTTGCTCCATAATAAGCCCCATTAAATAAATAAAAATCAGTAAATCATTCATGGAACCATTTCTAAACAGAGACGCCTCTTTGAATCACCTTATATCTCATTTCGAGCAATACTCCTTAATTGGCATGTGGGATTAATGTGAAAATAATAAATGGTGTATCAGATGTAGTTACTGTGACACAGTTTCAATGCAAGATTTTTTTCGCTTCATCACTGTCAGCAAAATTAAGAGGTCCCAAAGAAACGGGATTCTTAGAATTAAAGGTTGCTAGACTAATTCATTCACTGTTTAAAGTCATATAGCATTGAAAGAGGGAGACTGATCAGTTAAACCATGTAAGTAATTTATAGTCTTACAGTTCATGAATTTTAAAACAGTCATGAATGACCCCAGAATTAATCACCTGTTCGGGTACTTATTAAAATATAGAGTGTCCCATATCAGTGGAATTTATTCATATGAATAAAGATATCTTCAGTAACAAAGAACAACCAATTCTGGCAGAGCAGGTCAGACATCTGACCACACAGAAGAAAAAAGTTTAAAATGCTTGTACAATGTAAAGACACCCTACTCTGAAGCTCATCGCATCTTTCAGGAAGATGCATTATATCTGCGTCTTAATTCCTACATTTAACATCCTACAAATGTTTACTTTGGTCATTGAGTGGCTACGAACTTACCTAAAATATCAAAAAAATTGCCAACCATCTACTATTTTCTATCAGTCATTGCCACTGCGTAAATCTGGGGAAACGTGACTGGTTGGGTAAATCCCAGAGTGAACATCCAAAACTGCTACTGAAAAATCTGAAGGAAATATCTGAATTCCACCCATTTGCACCATTCCAGGAGATGTAGTATGAAAGGACCAGGTACAGGGAAAACCAAGATCTGGCATGCAGAAAGAAAAAAAAAATTAAAATTACTGAGTGATGTGAGGTAAGGAAGTCACTTAACCTCTCCACAATTCCATTTTTCTGTTCACAACAGTGATCCTGCCCCTATCACAAGCAGAAACTGGGAGCGCTAATTAAGTTTGTAAAGCACTTGTGCTTTTTTAACTGAAATGTTATGAAGATATAGATTATAATTTGTAGAGCCAAAGCCTGCTGGAAGCAGTGCAACAATCTCATTATTACAGACAATAAGACTTAGCACTTGCATTTAGCTGAGAGACGTATTAAAAAAATATATTTATAGTTAAGTGACTACTGATTCAAGAGCTGAATTGCTGAGAACGTAAGTCTGCCATTAATTTTCACTGGAAAAATCCTATCTGGATATGAGTTTTTATTACCTTTTATAAGCATGTTATTTTCTATCATGCTTTGGCACCATGGCAATTGAGAACACAAGTCATCTGCAGATTCTGGCATCCCTGGAATTTGACATTTGCTACTTATAAAACACAGTTTGGGAATGTTCTGGAGTATTATAAGCAGCTTTGTTCAAAATAAAAATGCAGCTATCTGCAGATTCATTCTCTTTGCAGAACAAAGCAATAGGGAGGCTCTTTCTCATTTTAAACAAAAGTCTTGCCTCCTTCTTCTTGGCCCATCTGGTAGCACTCTCCATCCTCCCCAAGAGAGGGTCAGCAAATGACTGCTGCACCCACAAGCAGAAACATGCACAGGGTGAGGAAAGGAGCTCAGTTGGTGAGAATTCTACAATAAGGGAAAAGATCCATGAAGAACAAGGGATGAGATAAGGGAGCGAATAAAATTGTGAAAGGGGAAGTAGAGCATGTAATGCTGCACGACATCACCAGCCAGCTCATACCGGAGCTACCAGTGCAATCAGGCTCATACTTGAAAGAGGTCCTTGAACACACTCACCCCTCCCTGTAATCACCTACACCAGCCCTTTGGTTTGAACATTTGATGGGCACAGCTAAAAGAAGCAGAAAGAGAACTTGAGCAAGATATAAAAAAAAAGGGGGAAGGAAGGAAGATGCAAGGAAAAAATGGTTGTAAAATAAGACACTCCTTTTCCTCTCCTGATGGCCTCTCCCTGTGTCCCAGAACTATAATTCAAGTTGTTTGGTAAAATTTATTTAACTTTAATTGGATACAGAGACTGCTAGCAATGCTAGCTATGAGCTAGCAAATGCAACTGAGCTAGCTGAGCTCAGAGACTGG
Source organism: Mohoua ochrocephala (assembly GCA_013398855.1). Taxonomy (NCBI): domain Eukaryota; kingdom Metazoa; phylum Chordata; class Aves; order Passeriformes; family Acanthizidae; genus Mohoua; species Mohoua ochrocephala. The sequence continues at coordinate 187,653 of VZTA01003770.1, forward strand.
AAGTGGTATCTGGGGATATGGTGTGCTCCCTGCTGTACCTATCACAAACTTACTCATACACCTCCCACAGCCCATCTCAAAGGCACTCGCCCAAAATGGCCATTTTATTTCCGAAGTCAAAGCTGATGTTAAACCAACTGTCATTGTCATATGGAAGAAGGCGAATATAAAAAGGTCACTGAAGTGCCAGATGGGAGAATTTTTGAACTAGAAGCTCTGACATTAATTCTCTGTGTTTGTCTGAAACACTGAACTCAATGAGCAGATTAAATGCCTGTGCGGAATTGCCAAGTGAGAAAAAAGTCACTCTCACAAGAAAGACCAACCGATCAGGTAGGAATCCCAGTTTAATAAAAACGCGAAAAGATTTTTACCTGCATCAAGGAAAACATTTTATACTAGAAGTTAAAACTGGTTACACAATTCTTTCCTTTCACCACCAACACACCAAGAGCTGCAATACAGTACATATTTATTCTGCTAACCTGATACCTAAATATTAGCATAATTCCTGAATCCAGCACAATCCTGAAATCAGGAGTTATTGAAAATGATTTTAGGTCCTTTCAACATGGTAAGGAAAAGCTGAGCATTTCAAAAAAATTTTTTTTTTCTGTTCATAGCACAGCCTAACTTCAGAAAAGTGAGTTTCCAATCCATTAAAGTTGATGTTCCTCTCCTCGCAGAGAAAAAAGGTCCAGTTTTCAAGAGAGTCTGGATTAGATTTTAGGTCTATAAAAGCCTACATATGTCCTCAAAGCAAAACTCTGTTCTGTGACAACAGACGTCAGGAGGAGTCACCTAAGGACAGGGTCTCAGATAAAGGTCACGCCAAGTCCTGACAGCCTCTAACGTTCATGAAAAGAGACACAAGCTCGACAGAGCTGATCTAAAGGGGCATTTTGCTCTATTTCTGTACTGATGCCCCAAATTACAGGAACTGTGTTAGTAATAAAGCCTGGCAAATGAATTCTCCCTTTCACTTGCACAGTGCTCACATTTGTCACAGTGGTATGTAATGCAATATGCCATGCAAGCCTCTCCTGAAATTGCAACCAGGCTGCTGCTTCCATTAACCTGGTTCCAGACTTGCTGCATCCAGAAGCAGAAGGCTCATTCCTCCAATAAACCAAACAGGAGGGCACAGTTGAGGATCAGCAGTGGTGTCAGTGTGGGCGAGGCAGCTTCCAGTGCCAGGCACGAGCCAAGGGTGCCTTGGTAACCAGAAAAGTGGTGGAGAAAGTGTCTGAACATAAACACTCTCCCAAGAAATTGTGACAGGTGGTTTCTATACTCTTTTACTTAGTTACCCACTTGTATCTGTTGTCTATCCTCCTCTGTAACCATATGAACAGGATTTAAAAATAAAGATTAAAAAAATATTTTCAATCCCTTTTCCATATCGGCCTCCTGCTCCAACAGATGGCTACATGTGCCAGTGCTAGTTTATACAGTTTTCTTTCCATAAGCGCATTATTAGTGGTTTTGTGAGAACAGTATATTCAGTCTTTCTGAGTTTACAGGTTTATAATTTTATTCTATCCTCCAAAACTCCCCCTGATCATGAAATTATCAAAGGCATATCCATAAATGCAGTAAGTCTTCCCACTGCCAAGTTCAAGTGTGAGAAATCGTGAGAGACTTGACAACAAAATGCCTATTCTTGCTAGATTCTGAGGCTGTCAGTAAGGTTTTTAAGAAAATAAATCGTAAACAACTCCGTGCCTTGAAAATAGGTTCTACCCAGTTCCTTTAGGCTCCTTTGCCTATCCCTAGCAAGCCTCCCGATTCTTTCACAGTTATCACCAAGTATTTCTGTCTCAAACTAAAAAAAAAAATTGTCCTTTTACCGGGAACAAAAACACTGCTGTTGGTCAGATCCGGTCATGCAACAGACAGAGCAAGACTTAAGCCCATCTACTCAAGACCTTTCACATATATGCTCTTCACAGAAATGCCAGAGAGTACTTTTTTAATTAAAAGAAAAGAGGAAGGGGATAGGTCATGTAATCATCTTTGTAAAATAGACGCACTTGCAGGTGGAAAGGTTTTGCAGCTATCTTTTGTCTGGTGTGATGACACCCCTCATTGCACTGAAGCAGCATGCATGTCAAGAGAACAAAGCCACTCTCACATTAGCTTCACCAGATGCTTTAGAAGTGCTTTGCAAGAAATAATTCAAGACTAGAATGGTAAATTAGCTTGGCTCTTTTTCCTTCAGACCACTTCCTTCATAAAAAAAATATATAAAAATCCACTTAGTTCATTCCTTTCCCTGTTTTCTTCATTTTTCTTCCTTTCTTTTCCTTTTTAACTACCTTTACCAAAAGCCAGAGGATAAACTAGGTAATGAGAGTTGCTTGCTTCATTCTGCTAATGCATTTCAAAGTTTCATTCTAGCACCAAGAAAGAAATCTCTCCTGCTTTTACTTGCTTCATCCCTGAGGTCAACAACCCTACAGGTTGAGAAATGCTGCTTCCAAGGCAGATCAATGTCACAAGGAAAGACAAGCTCTCTGAGTGTTTCTAGATCTGCTCCTCTACATATTATCTTCCAAACCACTGAATTGGACAAAGTATCCTCGATCAAATCAGCACAGTATAAGGGTAGAGGCAGAAAAAGAGCTTCAACTTTGTGTCATTATTCTCTTGTGCAAGTAATCTTCCAAGATCTGAATAACCTACATTCCAACTCAGTCTCCCAGAAATCTTAGTAACAGCCATCCACGACCTTTCTGCCATTGCTTTCTTTCATGGAAGTTTGAGAGTTCAGACAAGGATGGCAAGCCCAGTTTCACAAATAATTAAATGAAAAGTCCTCATCTGTGTTTGGATTTCATATACACCTGACTCCTTTTTTTTTTAACTTGTTCTTTCTGGTTTTTTTCCCCTCAGACAAATGACCTGGTTACAGAATTCTATAAAACTTGAATGAAAAGTCTCAAAGGAATTTTCTAGCAGCTACTGCAGGTTTGTCAGACTTGCAGCAGCACAATAACTTTCAAGGCAAAAAAGGTGTCAGGGAGCATAATGAAACTTGTTTCTCAGTGCATAATGTGCTACACTGGAAAACGTGCCACATCCTACAATTCAGAATTTAGTCGGGAGCATTATAGCATCTAGTTGGGAAAATTGTAGCATCTAAAGCTATTCAGAATATGAAGAACACTCCAGTATATCTTCTCTTGCCAAGATGTATAAAACTTAAAATGGAAAGGTTTCAAACTGATCCTGAGAAGAGCTCATCATAAGAAGAATGACTACAATTTTATAATGAGAATCCTATGAACAGCATAGAGATAATGCTCATTTTTTAAAAAAAACTATGTATTTCAACAGAGAAGTGAAAATCACTCCTGCTTCTTTGATGTGTTCAAGCCAAAACATGTGCTGTAGTAGACTTATGACTGTGCTCAAATGAATTCTAAAGAAAAAGCTGTAACAGTACAAAGCAGCCAAGCCTTCTGCAGTTGGTGGCAATTTGCACCTCCGAAGCTGTGAGTTCATCGTGAATCACTTTCAACAAGCAACAAATTCCGAGAATCAAACTGGTCAAAAATCACATCTATCATTAGAACATCAGTGTGAGAAGTCCTCCAACCTTACACTACATGAAGCTTCTCATGGAAAAATTGTAACAAAACTGAGAGCGATGGTAGATATTTTGCATGGCCTTCCCTGGACAGCTGCCCAGCAGCACAATCACATTTTATAATTATATAATTTTATGTATCTGAACGACTTTGCCAAATACAGAAAATTCCTCGCAAACTTGAAAGTTAGAGGGCTGGTTCCACCTCTTTCCTAGGCAGCAGCAAAACCAACCACCCCATCACTCAACTGGAGAACTTTTCAAGACAACTCTTCTTGAGTTGCATTAAAATAAAATTTCTATAGCCAATATTTAACAACAGAACCCATTTGTTCATTAAAACCCCCACTATTTACAGGGAAGTCTGGGCAAATCTATTTTACACATATTCTCTAACGGTTTAAATACATTTTCTGTGTACTTACACAAAGATTTAATAAACTGGAGAAGGACATATTCAAACACCCTAAGCCTGTAGACTGAAAAGCATCAGAAATTAATTAAGTGAAGATGAGCTTTCACAATATACAAATAGATATTATGCCTTTTCCTAAAACCAGTGAGGTTTTACTTCCTCACTGCTCACTTGGCAACATTTGGTATTTTCCTCCTCAGGTAAGTTGTATACAATTTAATATTAAATTACAAACATCCAACGCAACAAAACTGAAATATAACTGACATAAATTCTATTCAATTTCCTGGATAGAATGATACAGACTGGATCAAAAGCTTGCTGATATGATATTTGTTACTAGCTTAGGTTATTTTACATTTATATAACATCTAGCTGAAGTTTATCAAGTTATTTTTCAATCAGAAGCTGCAACAGATCTAGTCAGCAGGATGAGATAGCAAGTTCAGCCCTAGAATTAATGTACACAAATTCCAACAATAAATTCTACAAATTTTTGCAAAATAAAAAAAAAAAATCTCCACTCACACTTTTCACACCATTTCTGACTAGCACACCAAAACAAAAACAACTACCAGATAAAACTGCATGTTTCCGTGTCCTCCGCAGGCCAGTCCAGAACTGATACAGCAACTCGAGAGAAGCCCATCCACCCAGGAATATGATAAACAAAAGAGCAAGCTCACCAGCAGTAGAGAGAAAGCCCAGAAGTTACTTCTACGCAGGCAAAATGATGTGTTTATGGGGTCAATTCAAAAATTTTATAATACAAAATCACCCCCCTGAATTCAACATTCAGTACTACGTTAAATTACTATTTCACTACTTGCTTTTTGCTAAACTGCTAAATCCAGAAATATATGTTGGCTTATATTAGGGAGTGGAACAAAAGATATCAGTGAAAAATATGCCAGACATCAAAGAGATGCGTATAATCAATAATTCTGACAATACACTTATCTCAAAAGCAAAAAGCAATCACAGAAAGGTATTTAATGAACTATACAGAAACCCAGAAGTCACCATGTAGGTGGAAGGAGCACTTAAGGACTGATGGAGCTGCTATTGGGAGAACTTGCCCTGGCATTAACATTATAATAACCATATTAAGAAAAATAAAGTCCTTAAGGGTCAGATTCTTAACATCATCAGTATATTCATGTATCTTCCTAACATGGTAGCAGAAGAAAAACTTAATCAAAGATGCTGGAAGCCAGTATGGACCTATCTAAGGGAACTCAAGTCCAGAAAATAGTAATTAACCTGTTTTTCCCAAACTATGAACACCATCTACTCTTTTCTTTAGTTCCAAAACAGGCTTTGGAGAACGGATATTGCACAGTCTCTCTGTTGTTTCAGTTAATATTTGCTAGGATACTCTTATTCATTTCAACAGGGATTGTAAACTGTAATTATCATTGTATCAATACCTGAAACATTTAGGAACATTTTAACACTAGTATTATCAAACTAATTTACAAACCATGTACAGCACTCCCTGACAGCTGAGTATTTTTGCCTTTCTGGGACTTCAAAGGGAAACAACCCCAACAGAGCTGTCTGGATTTGCTCAGCAGCTCCTGTGACCTTTAAGGGGCACATCTGCACTCACATTTATACTGAAGTTGCCAGTCATGACAGCCCAAATTCTCACCTGCCCCGGGCTGAGCACTCACACCCACTCTCACTCCAGCAAACTCCTGCACACCCCAGTGACACACCCAGGGCGGCTACTGAAATTTGCAGGGGCAAACACCCAGTGGAAGCTGGCACCGTTCAAGGATTTAGCTGAAAAAACAAAATAATCCCTTACCCCCTCTCCACAGCTGGAGCCCAGCAGAGCTGCCCGTGCCAGCTGCCCTGTGGGATCGGCCAGGCACGCTTGCAGCCTAATCACAGCCCCTTCATGGCTCTGTCCATGCTCTCATCTGTGGGGGCTCCGGGAGAAACAAGAACCGCCTGTCTGAGACAGACAGAGCACCTGCTCTGAGGTCAACTCTCCAAACAGCCCACCAGTGCTTACAGTGTGAGGGGAAAATGTCAGAAACTGGTGGGGCAGGTTTGGTTTTAGAGATTTTAGGGACTGGTTTTGCTTAAAATTTACACAGCCAAATAACTTTAAAAAAAAATAGTTAGGTGACCATTTTTGCCATAGAACTTCAATGGCTGGCCAATCTCGCACTAAGACAAGATCTTGATGGTTTTTTGCCTGCTCAGCTACAACTCCTTGAAGCTCTTTCTTCCTGGAGCCAGGGGCATTAAGGAGACTATGGCCAACCCTCACTCCTCAGGTAATCCCTTATCTCCTGCTGCGACAGACCCCAGCCTCACTACAAAACTGATTCACAAAAAGATCTTTATCTTCCTAGAGCACTTGGCAATAACTGCCTATTAAACGATGCGTTTCTTCCCTTTCCCACCCGTGTTCTTAACTTTTGGCCACATTTTCCACATTTTAAGTTAATTTTTTCCAGCTAGTTTATTTGGGGTCTGTGATTAACTAAGTATTACCATAGGGAAGATTATTTATCAATAAATTATGTCCAAAACATTATTCTTTTCTTAAGCTCAGAAAACTAAACCCTAAAGACAGTAGTAACACGGCAAGCAGAGATGATGACTTTAGACTTGGGGAGAAAAAACACTTGGAGGTAGGAAGACGATGGAAGCAACAAATTTCACATGTATAAGTAGATGAAAAGATAACACTAAGAGAAAAACACAATTTAAAATTTGCTTTAAAAAAATCCCACATGCCTGGACTTCCACTAGTTGTACGCTATGAGGGCAAACACAAGTGGTTGGAATACTTCTACGCATTAAACAATGGTCTGCAATTTATTAAAAGGCATGATAATACAAGCAAAGCAAAACTTCCATAAAAATCATAAAAAAAACAATACAACAGAAATAACTCTTGCAATAGAAACATTATGGGTAATTATCAAGCAAAAAAAAAAAAGGCATCTCTACTTTCTGAGAAAAAACTATGTAAATTAAGGTTGTACATAGTGTGAAACTGACCACCTCACATCACTTACATTGCAGTATATATAGCATTTTTTAAAGAAGGAACTCCAGCAAAATAATAATGAAACCTTCAGAAAATAATTGATGTAGGACTGAATCTCTACCCTTTAATCATATTCCGTGACAAAGAAGAAGAACCCTTTAATTGGCACGTACAGGAAAAGCAAACATGAATCCCTGTCAAACTAGTTATTTGATCCCACACTGATATACAACTGATCTCTTCTTGGAGTATAATTCACATGCTGCATAAAGATAAGCATTCTCCTCTAGAAAAAAGCCCCTTTGCTTTTGTCCTTAACTAGTAATAGCAAAAACCATCCCTCATCACTCTACCATTACTACCATAGTTCATTTCCTTTAAATAGTAGAACATATGGTGAAATGCTATTTTTTGTTCGGCTCCACTGGATTTCTGTTGAGAGTTTTCTATGGCTTGATCTACAACTGAAACACCCTGGCTGTCAGTTAAGTCATCAGAAATAATTCAAATCATTCCATACTATGGCCAGGTTTTAATCTTTCTGTCTTGTACTAATGGTAACTGCTGCTCTTTTCTTCCTCTGTTTCCCTGAACATGCTGCTGCTCTAAGCTTCTATATGTTGAAATATTCCACTAAGATCCAAACCGCTGTCAACACACTCCTACAAAAGCATTCAAGAATGACTACCTAAAAAGACTACCTCACTTTTTGTTACATTAAATAAAGACAGCGTGCAAGAGAAATAAAATCATGACAGAGGTTAACAAGGCAAAAAAAATACTCTGACATCCATTATATAGTATGCATTCATAAAGGATCATTTTAATTTTATCTTCTACCACCCAGCAAATCTGTAACTGTTACAGACATTTATTCAGATCTAGCAAGATGCACAGACTTGTTAGCAGAGATGAAAAAGTGGCTGATCACGTCCTTCACTCACTCATCCCAGAGGGCGTTCAGCCAAGCATGTATCGGAAAAAATTGCCCATACTATCCTCTTAATACAATTATAAATAATGCTGCCAGAAACAGAGATACAAAGCTGTACCGAGAAAAGCATCGCTTTTAAGCCTTCCCCTACCTTTTCCCTGGTATTTACAAACCGCAGGCAGTACTGCTGGGGAATCTCACCAGGGTGGCTGCCGAGAGGTCTCATGTGGCGTTCCCAGCTTCCCACCGCCTCCCTCTGCCTGGATGTTAAGCATTCCCGAGAAAACCCACCCTGACATGCACAGAATGAATCCTGCTCAAGTTGGAAGCATGTGATAACTAGGCTTCAGGTTGAAACGGGAAACCCCAGCACCCAATTAATCCCAGGGATTTAAACAAACCCCATCTTACCGTTTTGCTGTTGCCCAGATCAGGTCAGATTCACCTGCAACTCTTTGGCATCTCTCTAGCAATGTTAGTGTTTGCAGTCAGGCCGGGCTCATTCAGCAACTGAATTCACAACATCTTTCTGCACTAGCAAGCTGAAATGGTACGGCTGTACTACAGCTAAGAAAGGGGGAAATCTAAAGCAGCAAACAAAGAAATCCCTCAAGACAGGGTAATCCCAGTGGAGTAGAATATAAAAGGTACAGATGAGCACCGAGGGTACAATATTTCTCTGTCTAAATTTCATCAGCAATACTATGCTCTTTCTAAAAAGATTTTTTTTTTTTTTTAAATATATGATGGACTTGCCTGTAGAGTTCCCAGAAAGGCAGAGTATCCAGGCTCTGCAGCAGCATTGCAGCCAAAGTAACCATGCATATGCTATATAGGCAATTTACAGCAGTCTTTTTGAAAAGATATTGATTTACAATGTAGCACTGCCTCGACCCAACACAGAACTGCAGCCAAAATAGCTAATGGTGATTTCACAGGAATTAAGGGAAAAACTCAACATTCAATCAAAGGATGAAACTAATCATTCCCAATTCAATTCGTCCCAGTCCTGAAAGATATCAGCAAGTTCTAGAGTGACAAAATGACATTATAGAAATAGTCCACGGACACCTGGAAACAAGCCCTATGAATACCACTAGCCACTTTTACATGAACAATAAATATTAAAAAGCATTTAAAATTTATTGAGTCAAAATATGAACTCTCGAGTTAGTTTCAGCATTTTATGGATGAAACTTAGTATTTAATTTATGAATGTACAAAATACACAAAGCTTTGAGTAAGCAATAGACACCTACTCCGTGCTGGGAATCCACTACTCAGCCCAAGCAAGCTTGAGTGTGGCAGGAGGGAAAAGAGGGCAGAAGGAGCAAACCCTGGCAAACCCTCAGGGAGGGCTTCTCCAGAAAGGAGGCAGTGCATCTTCTCCATCTCCTACTCCTACAGCAACCCCTGCTGGCCTGTGCTTCAGATGGCTCCTGGCTCCCCAGAACCCTCCTGGGGTTGGGGGAGCATTGGGCAGACTATATCAGGACAGGGAACAGTAACGTGTACATCGGCGAAACCTTCGGGAGGAAAAGCATGCAGCTCAGCTGAGATGGCACCTTCAACATCCTGAAATATTTTTCATTTTTATGTAATGATGAGGTACAATGAACTAGCAGGCAAAACACAGCCCTGGCTCCAGAGACAGCTGCCCCGGGCAGCTCCAGTGACCCTCACCACAGAACCACTGGAAATAGGCTCCCCTGTAGAGTTCCACTTTGAAGAAAGCAGAGTTTGCTTAAACTCAACTCATTTGCTCAAGTCCCGTCATAGCCACCAAGACTTACACATGTTGACACACTTCTCAACTCCAGGCTCACATCTACACCTAGCATCAGTGGCTCCAGTGACATATAAAACTTGAATGGCATAAGCAAATTCCACAAGATGATTCCAAAATTATGTAGTAGTTGTCATCTTTTCCCCTCATCTATTTCCCAACCTCAGTCACAGGGGCATCTTCAGACTTCTCAGTTTGTTGACTTGGTTTCTAAGCAGATAGTAGGCTTCACATCTCCTGAAAAAATATGACTTCCACTCTCTTGCACAAAATTTTCTTCTCCTCTCTCTCAAGTGTGAGGCTCAGAAGAAAACATGAATAAGAGCTTCCAGCTGAAATTATGAGAAAATACTTTCACAATGTTTACATTTCTTGGCCTTATTCTGTCAACAACAAATTTGTCTGAGACTGAGGGAGAACAGGACAGAAGGATGCTCAGGAAAAAAAAAAGATAGTGAGAAAGCACCTGCAGAGACCAATATGTGCCAAAAGACAGGCACCATGTTAAGGGAAAAGTGGTGGATGGCCATGGGAAAAGGAAACACAGTAGGCAAAAAAGGCAAGCTAGAGAAACAGGGAACTGGATTCCAGAAGCAAACAAGGGGTCGGGCCAAGGCACAGAGACTGAAAGCAAGCCAAACAGCCTACAAAGCTATAGAATCACAGAATAGGCTGAGTTGGAAAGGAACCACAAGGATCATTGAAGTCCAATTCCTGACCCTGCAAAGGACCATCCCCAAGAATCACACCATCTGTCTGACAGTGTTGTCCAAGTGCTTCTTGAACTCTGTCAGGCTTGGTGCTGTGGCCACTTCCCTGGGGAGCCTGCTCCAGTGCCCAACCACCCTCTGGGGGAAGAACCTTTTCTTAACATCCAACCTAAACCCCTCCAGCCCAGCTTAATGCCCCTCCTTTGGGTCCTGTCACTGGTCACGAGAGAGAAAAGATCAGCACCTGATGCTCTGCTTCCCCTTGTGAGGAAGCTGTAGACTGTCACGAGGTCTCCCCTCAGCCTCTTCTCCAGGCTGAACAGACCAAGTGACCTAAAGCCACTCCTCCTATGGCTTCCCCCTAGGTTGTTCACCATCTCTGTGGTCCTCCTTCAGACATTCTCTAGTACCCTTATATCCTTCTTATATTGTGGCACCCAAAACTGTCCCCAGCACTCGAGGTGAGGCTGCCCCAGTGCAGAGCAGAGCGGGACAATCCCCTCCCTTGCCCGGCTGGCGATGCTGTGCCTGATGCCCCCCAGAGCACGGTTGGCCCTCCTGGCTGCCAGGGCACTGCTGACTCATGCTCAACTCACCACTGACTGGGACCCCCATGTCCCTTTCTGCAGGGCTGCTTTCCAGTCATTCTCCAGTCTGTCTGTACTTGATTGACCCACTCCAGGTGCAAAACCCGGCACTCACCCTTGTTAAACTTCATACGGTTGGTTATTGTCAAGGTGTCTTAATTTGTCTAAATCTCTCTCTGCAGGGCCTCTCTGTAGTGAGATACAACTTACAGAAACCTCCCATATTTAAAAGTTAATTATTTTTACTGTATTGAAAAAATTGAAACAAAAATTTCATTTATTGCATTAAAGCCCTTCTTCCATTAAAGCCTTTGTCTTTGACCTTCCTCAAAAGAGCCAATTCCACTTGGGCTTTGGCTTTTGTAAGTGCATGCTTGGAAGATGTATTTGTATTCCTTCCCAATTACTTGTTCTCAATTCCACCTTCTATATAATTCTTTTTTACATTTGAGTCTTGTTAGGAAGTCTTTGTTCATCCATGCAGGCTTCCCAGCACTTTTGCTTGACTCCCTACTATTCTCATCCCCCTCCTTCTCCTGTGCTAGCCCCATCCCTTGCCCTACTCCCAACCCCATCTGCAGACTGTGGTTGAACATAACTTGGCTAGAGCACAAATATGTGCTCTGCTGCTGCCCATGGTACAACAGAGAGGACTGGGAAACCTGGCTGGAAGGCAAATGCTATCTAGAATTAAGAATGGAACTGATGGAACACATAAAGACCCCTGTAGCATGGGACTGGTTTGTTTTCCAAGGGGGTGGGAGAGTAACTAACCTAAAAAATAGTTTCAATACAACAACTGAAAAAAAAAGTCAAATAACTATGGAGTTAGATTTAGGTTTTAAAATCTCCACGGAAGCCAGCTACAAATACAAGCTTCACATTATCAGTACTTTAAGTCCTGCCAACACTTTCATCCCAGGACAGACTGCAAAATGCTATGTGGCACTTGGGAACAGTTCTTCACATATAAGGAGGTGTCTTTGGAGATTTTCAAGACAATAGCAAATTGCTACACGTAAAAAAGAGAGATTGCACAATGTCACAGCTCTGATGGCCAATTAACTAAAAATGCAAACCATCATTTATTAATAGGGTATAGCAAAAAAATGCCGGTAGTTACCTTTGTTCTGTGTGGTCTTACTACACACTAATAAAATGAACTTGTAAGTAATGTCCTATTTTCATTAGTCTACATTGGGTCATCTGAGAGGAGGGGAAACAGGGAGCAAGGGAGAAAGGCACCTAACGTTCCCCTCCTCTCCAAGAAGTAATAATCAAATGCAGTAATTAGTGAAAGCTTCATACATCTATACGAGCCCATTTTCTCCTCATAGAAGAAAATGCATGGCTAAGGAGAACCACTGCTTCTCAACACAAACCTTTCCATTTTGACAACTGCAGACTGAGTACACAAGGAAAAAATAAACACTTTTGAAAATTTACTCGCTTGTGAGAGTCATTCAGACATCTAGCCAGCCACTTCACAAGCCACTGATAATATTTCATGACGAAATTGTTTAACAAGACGCTTAAGAAGTTGTGTCCAGAAACTCAGTGCTGGATGGGACACCTGTCCAAGTCCAGTTCAGATCCTTGCTCTCATAGGTGACCATAAAATATGACCCCCTTCTCTAAATTGAGAAGTTTGAGTTTAGTTTGAGTTAGAATACATAGAGCACAAGAAGACATGACCTTAATAAAACGATCCAGCAGTGATACAAATGTATTGAATGCAAAGAAAATAATTTTTATCTTAAGATGGCAAGTGAAGCAGTGGGTAATATTGCACAATGGAATGCATGACAAGTTATTCAAAGTACAACATGCTGTTAAACTTGCTTTGCAATACCAATATTTGAACTACACCAGATGCATTATCTGGTATGGTGGAATTTCACTTAAAAAGTCACTGTCTGAAATAAAATGCCATGCAACATGTTTTAGTTTAGCAACTTTTAAGACCAAAAAAGAGATTTTGTGGGTTTATAGACTGGTTCCATATACAGTTTGCACTACAAAGAGCACGGAAACTACAAACGCAAAGGGAACAACACCAACATAGGCAATACTGTGCAATGATTTTAAACAAAATACTTCAAACCGGTCCAGATATATTTTCAGCTCTGTCTTTGCATATAACAGGTTAATCTAATTACTTTAGGCAATTATAGTCTTTCTGTGCAATAGGAAAACCTAACTCCAACATTCTTATCAGAGCCACATCTTCCTGTGAACACTAATACAATTACACTGAGCTGGTTTTGTTATTGATATTTCTGTGTTCCTTGCTATGGTTGCAAAGATCTCATATAAATAAAATAATTCAGACTACGACACATTGGTGCGGTGTACCCATGATAAGAACTTAAATTTTATTATTTTATCTTGATTTAGGATTTCTTTTTAGGAAAGTCAAATACTATTTTCTAAGCCTCGCTTTCTTCTTTGTTTTAAGGCCTTAGTTAGAGGTATTGTACAAGCACCGTTCTAAAGAATTATGTTACCCTCTGATTATTAGCCCAAAGTACTTAAAGAAAGGACATGCAAAGGCCAGAGGCAACCAGACCTGCAACATGATCAGCAGTTAATATACACAGACACCAAGTGTAGAACTTGATCAAAATATGGAATTTTGTAGTAATTCTACTTTTAAGAAAGTAGATCTGTGGGCTTTCCCTAGAGCAATCTAGCTAGATCCAAAATGGGACTCCAGCATACCTCAGCCTTCAATAATAAGGCATGCCTTGCTATATAAAAACAAATAAATAGTTTTCTCTCAGTCATGTCTCACTCATGCCTGCAAAAACAATCACAACTATTACACACAGACAGAATTCTGAGCTAGTACTGCGTTCATGCCTTTATAATACATTAAAATAGCACTGAAAAAAAAAAAGTCTATTTGGAAAGAATATGAAGCCTGTAACAAGTGTCAGGTAAAATAACATGCATCTTGTTTGTCTAAATTCCTCATCCCCAACTTGCGAGACAGTAGCTGATAGCAGCATCATTAATCTTCAATCATACAGTTACATGGGCTGTCAACATTAGCAACATTTCACTACTGAAATGAAGGTATCTTTGTAACCCATAAATAAAATTCTAGGCAGAATATGCACCATAATTCCCATGACTTATGACGCACCTGTATATATACACAATCTCAGTCTTAATATTACTAATACGTGGTGTAAAAAGCACCACAACCTAGAATACCTAGGAAGAAAAGACATTGAAATCAACATCTCAGTCAATAATTGTTAAAAAACACCACAGAGAACTCAAACAGTGTAAAATTAAGACGTATGCTCTGTGGTTGGAAGATGATAACAATCAGCCAGATGACTTAGTGGAGTAGCTTTAATTAAACTAACTTATCTACTATGACACACATACATAACAAAAAACCACTGTGCTGGTTTGAAAGTAAACCAGCAGAAGAAATGAACTCCACACAAATACCTTGACAGAGATTTCAGGTTGGAGTTACAATTTAATAGAAAGATTACAATAAATGCAATGATACAGAAAACCTGGCTTAAACCCACAAAGCCAAAGTACAACCTGGCACCATCCATTCAGGATGGTGGTTGCAGTCTGTTTAAGCAGTGGTTCTGTGGAAGGTCTGGTCCTCTTGAGGCAGTTTGGGTCCTCCTCTGCATCTGTCCAGTGGTGGTGGCAGCGAGGAGAGACCAAAGCGGGACTGAGGCAGGACTGGAGCTGGCCCACGAGAAGCAGCCAGGAGAGTGGCAGCGGCAGCAGCAGGAGAAAGCTCCTTCCTTTTGGGAGAAAGTTCTGCCTATCGCCATTCATCTCCTGTCCTCCGAAATCTGTGCCGCTGTAACAGCAAATGCACCGTGAGCAGGTAAATCCTACAGAGAACACTGAGGCAGCTGAGTCCAGCACACTCTAGAAGGTCTCTTTAAGCTTGGCTGCCCCAAGCATGAGAATCCCTCCAACCTTTTTTTGCCAATTCTCTATGTCCTTGGAGACATTGGCCAGAGCCCTCTGTAGCGAGGTTTGGCATTCTCACAGCACTTCCTCCCCTCTTCTTGTTGTTCCTCTGTGCTATGCAGCTCAAATTTGTAAAAATTTGAAAGCCCAGGCACCCCCCAGGTCAGTCTATCTTCACTGTCCAGTGGAACTACACTCTGGCCTTGGCTATTTTACGCTCCCTCCATAACAGCTTGGCCACAGCCAGCAGGATATGTGGGTCTTGTTCACACTTCCTGAGAGCATCCACACTCTTGGTCTTTCGTTGCGGTCGCGCTTCAAGGAAAATTGCTTCTGACCAGAGGATTCCCGAGTTGGGGCACTCTTGCAGTACCTTGGCCATCAGAGTGCTTGCAATGTTTTTCAGCTCGGCTCTGTATTCCAACTGCACAGACTCCAGCCAGAGATCTGGGTTCTTTGGATTCTTCAGGAGAGACTTTTCCAAGATGGCTCTT
>VZTA01003773.1:0-19257 GCA_013398855.1 Mohoua ochrocephala
GATGAAAATGTTTGGCATTTATTCATTTTTTCAATGTTCACGTCAGTCTGTTTGAATTTTTTTGAAGGTCCTGGATGGCAGTGTCATTACAGCAAAACGAACAGCTGCAGTTTCTGCCATTGCTACCAAGGTGTGTCTTCTGTTCTCTCATGTGGGGCTTGGAGTTATAAAATAACTGGAAGGAGTGATTCAAATGGCCTTTCATCCAATACAGCTTTAAATTAGATTTATGATAACATATGTACTTTCAGGGAAAACTTAAACTCCCTGCTTTGAGTCAGTCATGTCTGGCTTCAACGCTTTGTGTGTGATTGCAGAAGGAGCCTGAGTTATATTTTTGTGGCTTCTATTGCATGGTCTTCTAGGAATTTCCTGAGCTGTCTTTCTCTGTAATTTTCTTTCTTTTGTGTTTGTCTTAACATGCCCCTTTATGGCTTTGGGTGATGTAGCTGTGGTGATATATTGAATTTTATTTCGGTAGATGCCTTCTGCTGTCAGGACAGGACAGGTGGGTTGCACTGGACCTGTAAAAAGAGGGAAAAAGCACATTTCCATTTCTCTTAAGATAGATGATGCCCAGTACAGATGAGTAGCTTGCCCAGAGGTGTCTGTCTGTCTGTCAGTGTCTCTGTTGTCACTGGAAGATGTCCAGGTGACTGTCCCTGACCATGGCCATAAACTTCAGTGTCTGAAGACAGGTGAGGTGTATCTGCCTGTGTGTTGCTTTACATCACCTCCATTCCAATTTTTGTGTTGGAATTCTTTTTTAAAAGCTGTTTTTGGTTGGGCTGCTAACAGCTGGAAGAGAGCAAGTCACTGTGCATTGCACAGCAGGGTTTTAGCCTTCACCTCAAAGGGTGAGGCAATAAGAAGAGGGCCAGAGCTGAAAAATACTGTTGTTTGTCACTCCTCAGCTTTGCATCAGAATGAAGGCTGATGTCACTGCTCTGTTAGGGGCAGTCTTCCTGCCAGGGTGACTCCATCCATGGCAATGGAGCTGCACTGGCATAAAATTGAGTGAAGGACTTGTCCCCAAGAGCTTCTCCTGAACCAAAGGACAGAACGATTTACAATGAACTCCTTGGACAGGAGGCTACAGGACTTCATTCGTTTTGGCCATTCTTTATTGGGTCAGTTCTGATGGTTTTGTGCAGTCCATGCTGGCTTCAGAGGGGCTTGGCTGCTGAAGGTACTTCAGGATCAGATCCTCCATTGTCATCTGTTGTTTTGGGAAATTTTCAGGAGTGTTTGGGTTTAGCTCATATTTGTTTGTCATCTTGTCCTCCTTATGGCATTTGCTTTTCAAAGACCCACGGTCTTATGCAAAGAACCTTTGAAATCAGTGCTTCAGAGTCTTTAAAAGGCACACTAAAACAAGCTCTTGTTACTGAAAAATGGGATCAATGAGATTTTTTTCCATTTGTTTGCAGCAGAATAAACCTTGGGAGCCTAGACAACTCTAAAGCTTTTTAGACAGGAGTGAGTGGCCACAGCAAATGCATAAACAAGGATATGTTAGGGCTGGACTCCAGCAGCCCTGTCTTCCCCTTTGCCAAGTACTGGTGAATCACAGGCAAGAACTAAACCAGAAAACCAAATGCAACTGAATTGTATTATTTGTTCCTCAGAACCATCCCTATTTTTACAATGTCTGTGTATTACTGCTCTTGCCATGCCAAGATATGTCTGTGGTGTGATTCATGGCTTCAGTGAATTCAGAGAGCTGCTTTAGTGTGGGGCTGCCAGGACCAGTTTACCTGTGCAGCTGCCACTCTCAGTAGGGATGGTTTGTGGGATTCTGAGCCCTGCTTTCAGCCAGTGCAGAACATCAGCACCGTGGTTTTACACTTAATCAGCCACATGGGTGTGTTAATATTGGAGTGTGCTGAGGCCCCAGAACTTGCTGCTCATGCTGCTGCATCTTAGGTCTGAATTCCAAGTCAGACAATCCAATGCTGGAAATAAGCCAAGATGTGCTTTGGTGCTACTGCTGATAGCTTCTGCATTAAAAAAAGCCCAACATAAATAGTGATTATGGAATACTTGTTTATATACTTTGTTGTTGTTTAAAAGGACTAACAATACTGCTTTCTTTTGTAGTACTTTGATATGTATTTTTAATACCTGTTAATATATTGTCCTTACATATTCTCTTTTGGTTTTTTATTCCTGATGCTGTCCAGTTGTTAATGCCACCTTTTGCAGAAGTGCTGTGCATTTTGGGAGCTGGTGTTCAAGCATACAGCCATTACGATATCTTCACAGAACTGTTCACATTCAAGGAGGTAACGGACACATCTTAAGAGGATACATTTATTTTTCTCTATTATGTTGCAGGATTCATTGTAAAAAAAGTACAGCCAGTGAAGTTGTATCAGGTCAGGCTGGGATGGAGGTCCTGTTCCCCAGAGCAGCCCTCACAGTGCTGTGCTTTGCACTGGCAGCTCAAAGGGTCTGATAACACCCCAGGGTTTTGGCCACTTCTGAGCAGTGCTCACAACATCAAGGCTGTCTCTCCAACATTTGTTTCTGTTCTATTAAACTGCCTTTATCTTGACCCACAAATTTTTCCATCTTATTTTCTCTTCCCTCTCCCTCTGCTGCTGGGGAAGGGAGTGATAAAAACAGCTTTGTGCACACCTGGTGTCCAGCCATGGCCAATCCACCACAAAAGTTAAGGTTAATCCTATTTTGGTTCTGTTTCTACAGAACCCGAGAAGAGTTGGAGCAGCTATAGAATTTCTTGCTCAAATGCTGGTATTTAAAAAAAACAAAAGGGTTGGAATCAAAGTTGTTTCAGATAGCTTTTTTTTGTCTGCAAAGGTCCTGTTGTGTATGCCATGCTTGGATAAGCTTTTTGTGACTTTCCCTTAAATATATTTTTCGGAAATACTTGGATTTTATAAGAACAGCTCTACAAGGAGCTGCTATTCTGGCATCACAAAACAGGCATTCCAACGGAGCTGAGCACTCATGACATTTAGTCACTTGTACGATAAGGGGAAAAAACCCCAACCTTTAGGATACATTTATCTACTGGAAACTTAAACCCAGTGTTCTCTTTCAGCAAGAAGAAATTCTCCGAGTTAATCTGCCTTTGCTGTGTCTGTTTTTTGCCTCGTTTTTCCCCCCGAAGGTCAGGATATGGAATCGCACCAAGGAGAAGGCGCTGAAGTTCGCCAGCTCTGTCGGCGGCCCCGTGCGGGTGTGCTCCTCTGCCCAGGAGGCGGTGACAGGGGCCGATGTGATCGTGACAGTCACCATGGCAACAGCTCCCATCCTCTTCGGGGACTGGGTGAAGCCAGGTGCCCACATCAATGGTATGTTCTATTCCCATCGTGGACAGCAGGTGTTTATTAGCACGTTGTTTAGCATCGCCATCTGTTGAAGAGCAGTTCTCTGTGCTTCATGGGAGGAATGTTCTTTCCATTTTGACTTTTCCTCTTTGGTGAGGATCACTTTTCCCAGCCCTGTCCTCCTGGAGCCAGAATGCCTGCATAATCCAGCAGGGGATTTTTGCTGGAGCATGGGATTTGCTCTTTTCCCATGTGCTCTTTTCTCTTAGTGGTGCATCATCTTTGCCCTCATGTTGTCATTATTCTCACCTTGCTCTCCATTTAAATAACCCCCACAAATGTCTCATTTCCTAAGTAGTTACTGCTCATTGTTACATTTCCCTGGTGGTGTCATCTTTTCTTCCACCAATTTTTTAAGTTCCTCTGTTTCTTTTGGGACCGATCACACCAATTTACTTTTCTGCTTGAGTAATGAAAATGCAATAACTGAGTTAGGAACATCATAATTTAACCTCTAATTATAGTGAGGTTTGGGGGGGTTGCTTTTTTTTTTTGTTGCCTGCCTTGTAATGATGTTGCCACACTATTGTTTGGAGTCTCTGGACATGCCCTTGTTTGTTTATTTTTATTAATTGTGGGCCTTGTTCAGATGACCTTGTGCACTTTCCAGATAGCATGGTAATAAGACAAAAACAACTTCTCAAAGGGAACAATTTAAAGAAAGGTCCCACGTTCCAGCAGCATCCTACCAATTTTTCAAACTCAATTTCGTCCTTTGTCATTGGAAGTTGCTGTCTGTCCTGTGTCATGGCACGGGAGCCAGAAATACAACACAATCAATTAAGGTCCACAGTCACTGAGGCGACGCAGACACAAAGACCTCTCTCCTTTCTTTGCCTTTTTTTTACCCTTCATTGAGGCATTTGTACTGTTTGAAGAGGCATTTGAGCAACATGGAATTTATTGTTCCATTGCAGTTGGACGTGTAAAAATATCCGAATATAGGATAACTGGGTAGTCCTCCTGGTTTTTGTTGGGTTTCTTGTTTGCTTGTTTTTGAAGCCCATAACAAGTTGGTAATGATCTTGGTGCTGTGTGTAAAAAGTTGAGCTCCATGATTTGTTCTCAGTTTCTCTGGGTAAGTGATAATCTGATAAAGGTGTGTAAAATTCATTTGGTAATGGTCTGATGAAAACAAGGGTACTGGAGATAACAGACAAAGGGAGAGGACTTTTTTTTGTCTCAGCTACTCAGACTCTTCTGACAAGGATATTTTACTGACACATCAAATACGGTTTTTTGTTGTCCTATCAATCAATATTTCTCCAAGGCTAACCCTGTATATTTTGCATATTGCATTTCAATAATAACGTCCACTGTTACTTCATCCATGTCTTTTGAACAAAATGTGGTTTGAATTTGTTTTAAACATTGCTCCCGAGTTCATCAGTTTTGTTACTTCAGCTGTTGGAGCAAGCAGACCAGACTGGAGAGAACTGGATGATGAGCTGATGAAGAATTCTGTTCTGTTTGTGGATTCTAGAGATGCTGCTCTTACAGAATCAGGAGATGTTATTTTATCAGGGGTAAGACTTTCTGAAGCTTTATTTTTGTGACAATTGGCTTGAGTTCGAAATGAGTTGGTATCAATGATGGTCACGATCGATCACTGGCTTGTGATGATAACAATGTGTTGCTGTTGAAAGACCTACTTTTCCTGCAGTGTTTGGGTATCTTAAATATTTTCAAGTCTATTTTTTAAAACCTGTAGCTTTCTTCCCATGAGATTTCAGTGTGATTGACACTGAATGGACCAGCCCAAAGAATGGACCACACAAGCCAAGCAGACAATGATCTGCACAGATTTGCCAGCAGGGACTCTTTGAGATTCAGTGGAGTTTTCTTTTTCTCTTTTCATGTGTCTGCAGAATAAATATGATTTACACTTTTGAGGTTTAACATAAGAGCTCCAGATATGGTAATGTGTGTGGAATCCCATGTGTTTTGTTGGATAAGTAACAAGCTGTCCACTGTAAAAAAAGAAGCTATCCACTTACTGGCTGAGGAAAGTCTGCCAGCTGTTTTTCTTTGAAAGCCATTCTGCTCCTCTGATTTCTGTCCAGTTTCTATATTATTTGTCTGAATGCTGATCTGCTTCACCATGGAAAGTAATCACTTTGGGGATGCAGCACTGGAGGAGTTCTTTCTTTTGAAGTCACTCAGAAGAAAAGGGGTGGTTTTTTTTCTCTTAATGTACGTATGGGTATTATGGTTTTGTATTAATATGTATTTTCTCCACAGGCGGAGATTTTTGCTGAGCTGGGGGAGGTATTGAAGGGCACAAAACCAGCCCTGCCTGAGAAAACAACAGTGTTTAAATCGTTGGGTAAGAACAGCCCCTCCTGTGTACAAGTCTGACAGAAAACAATGCCTTGTTCTTTATTAGGTCCCCCATGCGTGGGAAAGCTGCTGCTCATCCTCAGAGCTGCTGTGGCAATGCACTGTCCACAGGAACGTGGGCTGGGATTTGCATTCTCCCTTTTTACTTCCCTTTTTATTTATCTAGCAGGATTGATGTAATGAAAAGTGATAGGAAAGCAGGCAAACAATAGGAAGTCCATTTTCCATTTCACAGTTGTTCAAGACATGACTGCAGCATTTATTAATAGAGCTGCAGCCCGACTGCCCCGCTGTTCCACCCGTGGGGTCTGTCTGACCTGAGACAATGTGACAGTGTCCTGTGGGGCTGGGCTTTGGGAAAGGGTGGCACTGGGCATGAATTGCCCTGCTCTGAGCTACATGACATCTCCAAAAGGGCCCAGTTGTGATATGAACACTGAAAATTAGGATTCCTACTGTTACATTAACTGCTTGCAGCACACCCAACACCACATGGTGGCTACGGACTCTGAATGTAGCGCTGTAGGTGTTTGGGATGGGAAATAATTCCTCTTCCTGTCCAGTTAGATAATCTCCAGAGTCTTCCTGTTCCCTCCTGAAGCTAAATTATTTGTACAGCTGAATAACTGTTTGAAGGTGACTTTAATTCTTTTTCAGGGATGGCAGTTGAAGACACAGTAGCAGCAAAATTTGTTTATGACGCGTGGTCAGCTGGTAACTAAAGAGAGAAGTCTACGATGCCAACGAGGCCGAGCAAATAGTTTGCACTTAGTTTCCTTGAATCCTGTGCTAACAAGAAAGGCACCAATCCTATCTGAATGTGGCCCTTCTAGAACACTCAAGAAGGAAAAGTAAAATTTCAGCAACAGACTAATTTCTAAAGTTTTCTAATTTCAAGTATTAGGTACTTGCAGTATTGCTAATAAATGTCTCTCTCTTGTAACAGCAAGTATTAGATGTTTGCAGTGGCACTAACAAGGGTATCTTTACATGTTTTGGTATCATTCTGGAATCCATGCCTTTCCTCCCTGATTATTTATGTAGCAGAAGCCTGTGTGTAGATGTCGTGGTTTTTAGAGGGATAATTGATCCTGGTGTAAAACACATCAGTTTGGAGGATGGGCTCTGGCATCACAGTTACCTGTGATGGTACTTTAAATGCAGCTGTGGGTGTCAGTGCTACAGTGACAGTGACCTTGTCCTCAGCCTCCTGGGAACACAGCCCACCTCTAACTGCTGGACACACCTTCCCTTCCAGCTCACACTGGAGTCACCATTTTTGTCACCCCTTGCCATCCACTTTCCCTTGCCCTCAGACTCAGTGGTTTTTCACTTGAGAGCCCAGTTCTGAGTGGGGTTTATATAAATAACCATACCTCCATGCAGTTGGGTTTCTGCTCAGTACCTCCCTTAGCACATGCCTCACTGGGATGTTGCCGTTTTCATGTTGCAAGGAGTCACCCAGAATGGGAGAACTAATGTGTGTTTGGATTTAACTTTTATCTCTGTTCTGTAGGGAGATTTTGCTATTACTCTATGGTGCCTCTAAGATCTTTTTCTAAGCTTCTTGAAGGCTGGAACCACACAAACTGATTTCACATACACAGGCAAATATTTTCGGTTTGGCTGTACCATGCTTCAAGTGCTAATTGTTCCATTATCGCAGATATTAGCTGGGGCAGGAATTTTCATGATCCTTTCCTGGCAGGGGAACACAGTGACATAAGGAAAAGTTCCAGTTCTGTGCTGTTATGCAACTGCCTTGCAAAAGATTGAGCATCTGCTGAAAAACAGCTATTGCCCTGGAAACAAATTCCTGTCTCAGGCTCACAAGTTGTGCCTTGTGAAGTTTTATTTCCATTTGCATATTATTTCGTGCAGGCTATTAAGTGTTTCTGCATGCTGTGCAAGGGTTGGATGACAGGGCATTTTATAACCTGGCAGCAGAATAGAGCAGAGCAGCAGGAAGGAGGGTCAGAAGCAGTGGGCATTAAAGCCCTGGAGGGTGCATAGGTAAGTGTAGAGGAGGTTAATGAGTGCAGGTGTGATGTAAATAATATTCCCAGTTGTAAGCCTGGTGTAAGCTCGTTGGAAAATGTGCTAAGTGGCAGAGTTTGTAATTTGCAGAGGTAGCACAGGAAGGTACCAGAGCACTAAGTGAGTAGGGCTGAAGGGTGTTTCATGTGGATCCGAACTGAACTCCACTGATCCTGTTTATCCCATCAGAAAGAAAACAGAAATTTCTCTCTGAGCTTTTGCCTTTTAATTGCAGCAAAATTCCTCTTCTGCTTTTTACATGTCCTGTTTGTTCTCTGTCATTTCTGAAGCGTTCAGAAGTGTGTGTGTTGACTTTGTTACTTCAGTGATGCAGAGCTACACTGACTCGGGGTAAACACGAACGCCAACGATGCTCCCTGATTCAAGAACTGTGTGGAAACTTGCAATTAATAATTATGACAGTATTACCCCAGTTCTGTGCCAGTGTGATACCAGATTTGTACTTTGGCGTGAGACACAGTGTTTGGGAAGGAGACAAGTCCAGTTTCTTTTCACATGTCCTCTCCTACAGACTATGCACTTTAAAAAGTAAATGGAGCCAGTCCAAAGACGTGGTTCTGAAAAACCCACATTGTTCTCAGCCTCAGTGGCAGTGGGAGATTTTGGGAGCCTGGCTTCACTGTTGTACCTCTGGTGTCATGAAGAGGATTTGGTTCAGTTACAATGGGAATTGCTTGGATGCCACCTCTAGATTTCCTGAGGGGAAATAATAGCATCAATTTCTATGTTTCCTTCTCTTACAAATTAGTGGATCATGAAATTGTGTAACTTGCATTTATATTAAAATTAAATAGATACTGCTGGTTTTCTTTGACTTTCATTTTGTTGTCCATTACTTTTCTGGTTTGTGGTTGATTCATCTGAAGACAAGAAAGAAAGTGTCCAGGTTGTTGCAGTGATTGCTCTCTCAGTAAATGTGATCACTGAATGCAAAGGAAGGGAACAGGGAGTTCTCTCTTCCTGTGTCATACTCAGTTTTGCAGTTATTGTCCCATATATTGCACATTTTCTCAATATCTGTCCAGTGCAGAGTATTCAGTCCTTAAGAAAGGAGAACCTCGTGCTTGGCAGGGCTGTGCTGGTGTGAGAGTGCCTGTTTTTGTGGGTTGGGTTTGGATTCTGCTCTAGGATTGCACCTGTGATACATAAAGCCTCTCCAACTGAACTGAGCTCTACAAATGCTCCCAAGGAGTCACAGCTAGGATTCCAGTGCTTCCCAACTCTAAAGGAAGCAAAAAGGTTGGTAATAAAGATCTGAAAACAGCAAAGCACAAGTGGAAAAAACCTGAAATGTGAGTCTTCCTTTTTATTAATTTTTCCCCCCATTTTTTTCCCACAGGGCTGCTTTATACCATCCCATAAGAAAAGGGTTAGCACTATTGCACTTTTAAAAAAAATTGAATAAAAATAAAAAATAGATTCAGTTGCCTAAAAATAAGTATCATATGGGGTGCTCTGGGGCTTCTTACAGTCTCTTGATGCAGTCTCTGGAGGACAAGGGACGCCCACAGGTCTGCTGCTGTTCCTTTTAGCTCCAGAGTCACTGCCAATACCTAAGGAGATGCCTGAACACTGAGGATGCCTGTGACAACCGAGTTATTCATGTGCAGATGGTCTCTGCAGTTCTGTCTGGTTGGCAGAGGCTGCAGATGAGTGAGCACAGAGGCAGAGTTTCAGTGCAGTTTGGAGACCCTGGGTTCCTGATTCCCCTGCAGTGCCTTCTCCTCTGCCTCCCTTTGCCTCCCATCGCTGACAGCATTTGCATGCTCGGAGTTGTTGAAAGCATTTCCTGGCTAGACCAATCCACCCCACTTATTTAAAACCTGGCCTGAAAAAGGTGCCTCATGCTCGGTGCTTTGCTGCAGAGAGGAGTCACTGGAGCAGCACAGAGCTCGTGTGAGCCCTGGGAGCCGGGGGTGGGGAGCTGAGCTGCTGCAGGGGCTGCGGGATGCGGGGAGGGATGGGGCTGGGCTGGCCTCGGCAGCGATGGGAGGCATCTGCATCCCCGGGATGGGGAAGGGGGATTGGAAATCCACTCACTGTATGGCTTCAGATATGAAAGATTAGTTGGTTCCTTCTCATTTTGTGAAACATTTGGGAGTTTCTTGGCCAAATTTACTGTAGTTTACAGTAAATGAAACCAGCCAGGCACAGAGTCTGGGGGGAAGGTGTTTGAATTGCTGTGCTGAGCACAGCAACCACGGGAGCTTGCACAGAACAGGACTTTGATGTGATTGCTTAATACAAGAACGTATCAACCTGCTGCAGCCCAGGAATCCGAGCAGGGAAGGATGCAGTATAAAGTCCAGCCAAGACAAGGTATTGTAATACACAAATCAAAGTCACAAGGTGATATGGCAAGAAGAAACATGAAAAAACACAGCTCCTTAACCAGGATTAGTGTCCACGAATGCAGCACACCCCTAAGGAAAAAAATCATAGCTGGCTAATGGAAAGCTATAAAAAGAGATTTAAAGATGAATGTTCTGCTAATAAATGTGCATCTGAAATCTGTGATCTGAGCCAGAGCATGGCTACTGCAAACACCTTATTAGATTCACAGAACTCAACAGGAGTGATTAATTTATATCTGGTAGTGCTGGCTTCCCAGGGGAACAGGGGAACCCTGCTGTGAATGCCTCCAGACAGACTGTGAAGAGCAGGAGCTTCCACAGCAGCACATCTCATTTGCTTTTTATTTTCCTGGGCTCTGTGTGTGTGTGACACACAGCTCTCAGGCTCAACAACCCACAGAAAACGGTGTGTGATATGACTCCTCATTTCTGGGACTTTGCATGGAAAATGCAGCCTGTAGGAACCAAGCTGAGGGTATACCAAAATAGAGCCAAAATTTTGAAAATTAAACCTCAGCTTCTCGTAGATAAAAGTACTGCAGCCTTGATGACATTTAGGACACGATGGGTGCTGGCAACTGGATCCAGTCTAATGAGATAAGGAAGGAATATACAACTCACACTGAACATCTCTGGGGAGGACACTTCATGTATTTTTAAATTATTGTCAATACAGAAGTAAAAACTTTACTAACAAAAATATGAAACTTGCTGTAAATTAGTATTATTTACATTAATTCAGAGGTGATTAGAGTCAATAAACCACAGCTAAAATCAAGATTCAGATGCCTTTTCTAACATGCCATCAGTACCAGGAAGAGTGGTTTGTAGTGATCTTACAGGAGCAAATGGAGAAAACTCAAAGCTCCCAAGCTCTGAGAATGCTCTTTGCATTGTGGCTTTAGAGAAGGAAGGAAGGCCTTTATTGAGGAATGCAGTGGGCCTGGCCTCCACGGATATTTTAAATTATCTGGACCAAAAGAAATCCAATCCACACAGACAGTTCAGGGAGACAAAGCTTTGGGGTTTTTACTTTCACATTCTTTTGTTTTGGCAGAATATGCTTTCCTTAATACCCTGTTCACCACAACTGTCTATCCAGAGAGAAAAAAATTCATCCCTGCTGTACTTTCTAAAGTAATTGGTGACCTCTCTGCCTTTTGCTTTAGCAGACTTCTGAAAAGAGTTGCACACTCTTTGGAAAGAGGGAAAGGTAATGAGTTCATGTGTAAGTTACTACAACAGGTATAATAATTTATAAGCAGGTATCTACAGTTTTTCCAGGGTTCTCGAGTGCCTGTTTTCTTTTATTCACAGCATTCAGGACTTTCTTTCTTGGCCCCAGCTCCATCTGAATGCTCTGTAGATCTTCATCAGAACACAGCATCAGGGCCTCTAAATCAATTTTTTCCCTCATGAAGACTGGAAGAAATTCATCCAGCATCTGTGATGCCAGAAATACCTCCAGGGGTGTATTTTCTGCTTCCTCATCCTCCCAAATGACTTCTTCCTCATTCCAAGGGACATCAGCACTGTTTTCAGCATCATCTTCCCTGCCATTCTCAGCACTCTCATACTGAAAGAGCTCGCTGGCCATTGTAAATCTTATACCTTCTTTCTCAGAAGACACAGTTTCAGGATTTACCTCTGCAGCCAAATTCCTTCCGAACACAATCTTGCCAAGACCTGGCCGCTGGAAAATGGAGAGCTGACTCTCATTATCAGCGAGGCTTTTCCCTTCGAGGTCATCCAGTAATTCATCCTCCTCTTTCTCATCGAACAGATGCATCACACTTCTCCTACCTGCATCATCCTCCTGGTCATTTCTTTGTGTTTCCTGCCTCCTCGTGCTGTCGGCTGTCTTTTTTGTCTTGAGCGTCAAGGTATCTTTCAGGTTTTTGGTTAAAGTACTCGTGGTGCTTGAAGAAAACAGACTGGGCAGCTTCACCCTGGAGTGCGTTCCTTTGGAAGAATTCACGGAGCCGACCTTTTCTTTGATGTAATTCCGGTTCATTTCATGCTGGTGTTTCTCTTGGCGCCTCTCGCACTCCTTGATTTGCCTCTCGACGTTCCTCTGGGCCTGCGCCTTTAGTTTGGCGACCTTCTTGGGGTTCAGCGAGCTCTGCTCGGTGGCGGCCTTGTCGAGGATCTGGACGCAGTCCCTGCGGTCCCTGCTGGCAGCAGCCTCCAGCGGGGTGCGCAGGTCGTTGTCCAGGGCGAAGACGTTGGCCCCGAAGCTGATGAGGAAGGAGACGCAGTGCACGTGGCCGTTGAGGGCGGCGTGGTGCAGGGGCGTGTTCCCCCAGATGTCACACTTGTCCGGGTCACCCCTGCCAGGAGAACAGCACACGGTGAGCTGGGCTACCCACAGCGAGCCCTGTGGTGGCACTGAACAGACACTGCGGTGTCACTCTGCTCTGCTCCAAGGGGAACGGCCCAGCTCAGCGAGCCCTGTGGTGGCACTGAACCGACAATAAATGTGTCACTCTGCTCCGCTCCGAGGGGAACGGCCCAGCTCAGCGAGCCCTGTGGTGGCACTGAACCGACAATAAATGTGTCACTCTGCTCTGCTCCGAGGGGAACGGCCCAGCTCAGCGAGCCCTGTGGTGGCACTGAACCGACACTGCGGTGTCACTCTGCTCTGCTCCGAGGAGAACAGCCCAGGGATGGTGGCTTGGCTTGGCTCCAGCCACTAGAACAGGGCTGCACCCACCTACACAAGCCCTGAGCATGGCTGTGTGTGTGGCAGGAGCTCCAACTCCTGCCCTGTGAGTCAAACGAGTTCACAGCACTGCCTGTGACTGCATCTGCATCTCCCCATAAAGGAGCCAGGGCGTTTCCTTTGTCAGCCCAGGGTCTGGCAACTCAAAGCAGGCTCAGGCTTTGACTTAGTCTCATTGGAGTTACTGGCAAAACTGTTTCGAGAACATTTGCATGGAATATTTTAAAGTGTTCTTGGTGACTCGTTCCTTTTGCCTGGCAAATACAGGGCAAGGTTAGGAGGTTTCCTCACTGGCCTCAGTGATACATTTCTAATGAGCTCCTGCAGTAACTTTCTAGGTAGGTAACAGGTAAATGATCAGGAGGAAAGCCCTGGTTACCATTTCTCTCCATTGCTATTAGTTTAAGCCCAGATAGATGCCATTGTTTTTCAACTCCTTTGTTCTCCGTAAGCTGCTTTTGCTCATGAGGGTTTGAAAAGCAGAAGCTCATTTGAAAATAAAATGCCACATTTTTCAATTGAATTTAAAGCCAGTGAAAAGTATTGCTGGATTTTTAACTCTTGCACTGACTTCACTCTGAACTGCTGCCTGCAGACAAGAATCAGCTTGAATGTTTCAATAAACATTTGGCAAGGTCAACCTCAGCAATGTTCAGAACAGAGCTTGTGTCCTCTTGTGACCAGCGAATAAGGCGGCCACAGAAGCCCAAAATCTTTATTGACTTCGGAGCCAGGGACCAAATTTACAAGGAGAACTTCTACTCTTGGGAGTTCAAGCATTTCAGTGACTCGGAGGTTGGTGCCACAGCAGCTGTGAAAGGCATGGTAGATCCTGTCACAAAATGTCCTTCAGGCACTGATCTCTGGCTTTGAGACGCTGGAGAAAAGCAGTCCCAGGTTTGTAGAGGGCCAGATCTGAGCACATCCTTCAGCCTGAGCCGCCCCAGGCAGGAGGTCAGGGGTCCAGCAGAGCCCACCCCGTGGGAGCTCAGCCTTTGCCACAAGGAGGTGGCAGCTGAGGATCAAAGTTTCTCCCCTCAGACATATGGAAACCATGTGTGAATGTTTGTGCCTTTGTGGCCGTGCCCTGGGGAGCCGCCTGGCTGTGGCTGAGCGTGCCGGGTTCCCGAATTCCCACATCAGCGAGCTGGCTGTGCTACCCCGAGCCCGGGGAGTGCCGGGTCAGCCGTCCTCCCCCAGCTCCCTTCAGAGCTGTTTGTGGTCTCTTTTCCCCCGTGGAACCTGCCAGCCTTTGAGTCTCAAACAATTGACAAGCTGGAGTGGCTGTTCCCAGCTCAGTGGGGCTTTGGACAAGGTTTGACATCTGCTCTGGGTTCTCATTCTCCTCCTCTCCCTGCTTTCCCAAGGAAAAGGCTCACACAAAAGAGAGCTGGGAAATTCTGCTATTGGGTCTTGCCTTTATTCATGTACCTGCAAGGCAAGCAGAGAAAATGTCTCCTGATGCCTGGGAAGATAAATTATTTCAAGATGAAAGGGGTTTATTGTTAGCGTTGCTACACTTTCCAAGGGCCAAACGTGTTGCAAGCTTGAGAGTCCTAAAATCTGCAGCCACTCTAAAGAAAACTGCCCTGTGCCTCAGAGCCTCTGTCAGGGAACCTCTTCAAGGAAAGGATGAATTTGTTAAAAATAATTAAAATACTTTCTCACAAGAAAGCATTAACTGACTGGAGAACAGATCGAAAGTCTCCCAAAATTCAGAGTCTTCCCAAAAAAAACCAGTGATGCAGCCACACCTCTGACAGCCACATCCTGCTGATTGTGCCAAGAAATCTTAGATTAAAATAGAGGTAAGCACATGTATTTGAAGATTTTGGGGGTGATACTGTCCCAAAGCTGTCCTCTACCAAGAAAAAGACTTAGAAATACATGAAATAACAAATACATGAACATTTTGGTCTTTGTGTCATCTGCTGTGGTTTCTGTCAGCTCACGTGGTAGAAGATGTATTTTTCACTCAAACTTTGAGAAAAAATCATTTTGTTATTTGTTCCTTAGCCAGTTGTTCTGGCTTGCAGGTGTTCAGGGACAAACCTTATCAACAGGTATTTCCTGGAGCTGCCTTAATTGCACCAGGTGAGGAACTGTCCCTCTAGTCGTGCTTGTCCTGAGGACAACAGCAACAACCACGCAGTCCAAAGGTCTCTTTTATTGTGATACCACAGCCACACCTGAGCCCGACGAGCCATAAAGCAAACCTACGTAAAAAACCATTTTTTCAACTCCATTTTTAATAAAAAGAAAGCTCAGATGCACCCAAACAGTTATTCAGCTGTTTGTTCCCTGCAATCTGTTCACCGTTCTGCAAAAGAACATTTTATTTACTGTATCTCTGCACAAGAGCAGATTTTCTTTTATTAGATGTTATTACAGAATCACAGCTTAAAAGGTAGGCTCTGAGCAAGAGAGTGCTGATGGTAGAGAGGTAATTACCATTTCAATAAGGCATTTTAGCCATGTGAGACATTTAAATGATACAGACATTTTATTAACAGAAAATAAACCTGTAGAAAACCTTCCTTTCTTTCTTTTTCTTTTTTTTTTTATGGTTTACAAGGGTCCTACCACTGTTTCTGAAACAGCATTCTCAGTTCCAGCATGATGGCAGTGGTTAATACTAAAAAAGCAGAGAAATAACCATTTTAGGTGTTACTGTCTCAAAACTATCTGTTGTGACTCGCCTCTGGGCAGCATTAAATCTCCACAAGTGCCTACTAACTGCACTCTGGAAGCAAATGGGAGATAATTTTTGCTAAAAAAAAGGTTTCAAACGATGCCTTTCTCTAGAAAGCCAATCTCAAACACATCCTCCAAGGTCCTTGACCACCTTCTGCCGTGAGGAAAGGAAAGGTCCCAGGGCCCTGCCCCTGTCAGCTGCTCTCTGCAGACTCCACACATGATGTGCTCCCGTGGATGCTGATGGGGCCTCACTGGCAGAGCACCTGAAGGACTCCTCAGTCCCTGTCTGAGGGAATAATGAAGAGATCTGCCTGCAGGTTCTGGACCTAAACCACTGCCAATAAAGAAACAATTCTGGGCAGTGCATTGAAAGAAATAACCGTGATTTTCAGCCTTTTGGGCCCGAGGTCATTGGGGTGTTAGGAACACGAGCAGCAGCTGTAGTTTTGAGGCACAGGCTTTGAGCAGGGGAGGCTGAGCTGACTTACCCCCTCCGGCATATGACCTCCAGAGCTTCCAGGTACCCGTGGTAGGCTGCCAGAAGAGTGGGAGTCATCCCATCTTCATCAGAAGCGTTGAGGTCTTTCCTAGTGGCCTCTTTCAGCAGGTCCACGTTGCCGTCGGCCGCCGCTTTGTGATACCTGCTCGACATTTCCAGCAGCCTCTGGCTTCCCAAAGCAGCTCTGAGCGACACCCAGACTGCACAGTCACCCTTCCATCGCAGGGATCGCTCATTAATGATTACAGGCTGAGACATCCCTGTGAGGAGGGGAACGGGGAGGCAAAGTCCATCCTTGCAGGCTCTTTCTCTGGAGCTCTGCGTGGGTAATGAGGCTGTGGCGTGGTGAATGCTTTCATTTCCTGGAAGGTGCCTCTGCCATGCAGTTTGTTGCATGTTTGACTACTTAGAGAGGGGATCCATTCATCTCCTCCGTGTCTTTGCCCAACTGTTCTGTGGAAATCACAAAAGGACTTTGAACTACAAAAAGAACTTCAAAAAAAACCCCTTGAAAAGGCCATGATTGTCAGTGTGACCAGGTTTCACCCCAAGTAATTAAGTACCCCGAGTTTGATGGGAGGAAATGCACGAGCAGTTACCTTTTCTGGGGAATCCCTTTGTAACCCATCTTTTACTGGGATGCTGCACCTGAAGAAAAGTCACTCCCCTGCCAAACCAGGCACTTCCATGGAACCCTTTTGTGTCCACAGGCTGGAAATGATGAGCAGGGTGATGTCTGGATAAAACCCCCAACAGGTCTGCAAGCCACAGCTGGCAAATCCACGGCTGTGGGTATTTCATCAGGAGATCTTCAGGAAACTGGCAAATAGAAAACTCTTCTAACAGATATTGTAATCTCTGTTTAGATGGGAAAAAAAGTGCAGGATTTCCTCAGGATAGCACAGGGAATTCCAGAAAAGGAAACACGATGGGCCTGCAGCCACTGCCCCACCTGAGCACTGTGGTCCTTGCCCGGGAATAGATGGGTCTGTTCCCCATCACAAATAATGACTTCTTGATTTAAAAACCATTTCCCCTGATTTCAGTGGCATTAAGGGCTACCTCTGCAAGCAGAACCTTACAGAATTAGACTAATTCTAACCTTAAGTTCAAAAGAATGACTAAGAGCAAGCCATACAAGAAGCCAGTTTTCAAAGAGCAGCTGAGGAGTTGGTGAGAGGCAGCTGCAGCTCCCTGCAGTGCTGGGAGCCCGGGGTTCTTCTGGCCACATTCACAAGAGCTGCCACATAAACATCACTTTTTTGCCAAGCTGTTTTCTGTGACTCACTGAATTAACCTGGATCTCAGGCTCTACCCTCAGCAATTAGCAATGGGGTTTTGTTGCTTGTTGTGCCCCCATTAGAGAGAATCACAAACCAGCTCCTTGCCCAGCGTCGGTGCAATCCCCAAATGGAATTCTGCCACCTCATTTACATCCCGTAATTCTGCCCCTGTGACACACCAGAGACCTCTCAAAATGGGCTTTCTCTCTTCATTATTTTCTCAGACAGGGATTGAAGGGCTCTTCAGGAGTGAATTTGTACCAACCTTTTTCTCCCCATGAGGACAAGGGGAGTCAGTCAGATCCTGTGACGGGTTTGAATCTTTGAATAAACCAGGCCAGGTGAGAGTAAAGCAAAGCCCTGGTTTGTCCTTCCTGCCACCCCCAGACTCAGCTGTCCCCGGGGCTGTTCTGCCACCTCAGGGCAGTCAGGATGGGCTCTGCTCCACCCAGGCCGACCTCCACCCCACTCTGGTTTTACTCTCAGCCCTTTCTCAAGTTCCCTGCACTGCATGAATACTTTTCTAATAAAAATGCAGCCATTTATTCTGTTTTCAGTTTAACCAGGCTCAGCACTGAGTTACATTTACAGCTACTAGAAAAACCAGCTGTTGCAGAGCAAAGACAGGTAATACATGTACATATATATATGTAAGATTGGCTGTTTCTTGATGCCATTGAATTTTATTTCCTTTACTAGGCCTTTTTTCAAGAGTAAAATGATCACCAAGTCACATACTGCATATACCACCAGTGCCTGGTACGAGAGAGGAATCATGGTGCACCCATGAAAAGTGATTTGGTGGCAGAAGAGTCCTTGTAATTTTCGAGATCCTTGGTTTTTACTACAGAAGTACCTTCATTTGCTTTTCCCTTAATTAATCCAGCTCACAAAGTGTTGATCTCAGAGGGATTTTTATTGTTAACATCTGAAAATATTGATTTTAAGCTTGCTCTGTATAATGCTAAGTGGGAAACTGTTGTTCCAAGTTTTAATTAGAGGTAAAGAAAAGCCCATGTCAGTTGGGGAGAAGCTCCAGGACTTTGCATGCTTTATTATTATTTCTGTCATAAAAGTGGGCATCACAAAAAATAAAGAAAAAAAGAAAAGACCAAACAAAATCTTCATCTGTTTCTAAACTCCTGGTACTTGCTCATCTTTGTCCCGTCCAAAAACCTCAACTTGAAATGCAATAAATGATTCAACATCAAATGAGCTAAATTTCTCAGCCTGAATGGAGATTATTCTTTCGAGACTAAAGCTCAAAATTGTGGAGTTTTTAAACTCCCTGGACAGTTAGAATGAAGCTTTTCTTTTTGTGTTTGAAAAGAACTTCAGAACCATTCCACTCCCAATTGAAATGTCTTAGCAGGCTCAAGAGAAACTCTGTTGTGATGGTACATGTTGTTGTAAACTAATGAATCCTTTAACCAGCAGCTTTGATTCGTTATTGGATGGGTTATTGCTCTATTCATTTGAGAACTACCTGAAATAAAACATTACCAGTTAAACAAAGTGTTCAGATTGAAAGGCTGCAGCACCACCAGTTAGGTTGTGGTAGATAACTGGGAGCACAAATCTGCACTGGGATGTTGTTGTTGTGCCCTCTGCTTTTTTGAGGTGTTGTCCAGCACAACATTTCCTCACTGCGACTTTTACAAGCACCAAGTGTGGTATGGTAAAGGCCATGCCAGGGGAGGCAAGGAAGCCTCTGCTTGCCTAATGAGATCTGTGGAACTAATGGGCTTGGAGAAGAATGGCATTAGTCACACTGGGTAGTCGTGGCTACACAATTCAGAGACGGTGACAACATTTAAAACAACAATAAGAGCTTATTTCTTCACTTCTTGGGGAGGCAAAACTGCTGTGCCCCAGGACATGCTGCTGCTGGATGTCCTCCTGAGCAGCCAGTTCCCACAGCCAGGCTGAGTGGGACCCACACCGGGCT
>VZTA01003773.1:19817-33248 GCA_013398855.1 Mohoua ochrocephala
TGTGTGACCCACGCCAGGCTCTGTGTGACCCACATCAGGCTCTGTGTGACCCACACCAGGCTGAGTGTGACCTGTGCCAGGCTCTGTGTGACCCACGCCAGGCTCTGTGTGTCCCACACCAGGCTGAGTGTGACCTGTGCCAGGCTCCGTGTGTCCCACACCAGGCTGAGTGTGACCTGTGCCAGGCTCCGTGTGACCCACACCAGGCTGAGTGTGACCTGTGCCAGGCTCCGTGTGACCCACGCCAGGCTCTGTGTGACCCATGCCAGGCTGAGTGTGACCTGTGCCAGGCTCTGTGTGACCCATGCCAGGCTGAGTGTGACCCACACCAGGCTGAGTGTGACCCACACCAGGCTCTGTGTGACCCACACCAGTGCTGCCTGACACCCCCCTGACGTGATTGTTGTTCTGCTGTGGTGCCAAGGGCATCCCTTGCAGGGCCTGCACACTGCAGGGCTGGGAGCAGTGACATTATCTGCTGTACCACAGGGACTCCTGCAGTTTTTGCTGTGGGTGCTCAAAAGGAGAAGTCCTGGCCTGGCATTCAGACTCTTTGCTTTGTTAAAACCTTTTGGTTTTGGGTAGTTTTTCCCCCATGACATCACCACCAGTGCTTCAAACAGTCCCAAGGAAAGCCATGTTGAGTTCATGGGTGTCTCAAACGCTGTCCTGCTGCCAACGTGTGAGGGACAGGGACAGCAAAGTGGCACAGGAATCTCCATTTAACAAAATAACTGCCAGAACAGACATGCATTTTCCTATGAAACATCCATCAAGGGAATAAAGGAGATACATTATCAGAGCAAGAAAAGGATGCCTTCAAAACAGAGGGCAAAGACTCAGCATCACCTGAAGGTCTCCTGTGAGCCTCCCCACTCAGGGAGCAGCAGGTGCAAGTGCTCTGTTCCCCGGGCAGCAGAGAGGTGGCACCTGTGTGAGCCAGAGCCAGGGATTATAAAACCCTCCCCGGGCAGCCAAAGCCCAAGCTTGTGGTGCCAGTGAGGAGATGGGGTCTGAGCAGCGGTGCTGGAGCACCTCAAGGATGTGGTGAGTGTGGTTTGGGACAGAAGGGGAGCTGAGCCCTTTACCTGCTGCTCTCTGATTTGATTCTCTTTTCCTTGCAGGTTGCTGCTCCTGTTTGGATTTTTGCTGCCCTTAGCCCCCTGTGCCGATGGCCTGGGGGATCAGGATCTCTTGGGTAAGGTGCCCTCTCTGGGCTGGCAGCTGTGGGGATGTGGGCTCTGGGCTTGCTTGGAGCTGCCTCCCCTCTGCCTGGGCATGGAGGGGGCTCTGAAGGGTGGCTGGTGGGGGGCTGGCAGGGTGTGTGCCTCCAGCAGGGCCTGCTGCAGCTCGTGGTGCTCTTCCCTCTGCAGAGAACGTGACCTGCCACAGGGATGGGATGGAAGTGGAGTTTTCCAGAGAGCTCAGCAACTACTCCTGGCACGTGTGGGTGGTTGGTAAGTCTTGCTGCTGCCCTGGCCCCTCCTGCTGGGACCTGCCTGCTGCAGGGCTCATCCTCCCCATCCCTCCTAGGTGGGAGCGGCGAGGAGCTCGTGTCCTGTGACCACACTGTGGATTATGAGAGGCTGGTACTCAGTGTCCTGTTTGCCAACTGCACCAGCCTGCAGGTAAAGGGGTCTTTGTTCTGGGAAGCTGCTGCAATGAAGTTGAGATTTTAATTTTGTCCCTGGACAGGACTGGCTTTAATAGGGTTTCTATTTCTAACTTTCTCTAGAGTAGGAATACTCACACTTCTGATAACTTAAAGCTGTTATAGAAGAACACTTCATGCCAGAAGTTGAAAAAGAGAAAAATCTACTGAAGCTCTTATTCTTTTAACTATGAGTTAAATCCCTCAGAGCCTGCCATAAATGTTGTGTTCTCCTGTAAAGGACTTGAACTACTCGACAGGTTTTCTTGTAGGGAGATGGGCCAGGTTCAGGAGTTTCAGAGCACCAATCTATTTAAATGCATTTATATTGACAGGCAATTAACACCATATGCTGATCATCTCTGCTGAGGTAGAGCAGTAAGTGGGAGGCCAGGGCCAGATGCTTTACTGGTGTCTGTTGCTTTTAGGTATTTGAAATACCACAAGATGCTGTTTTGCTGTTCATTAGTTTAGTATTTCTGGACAGCTGATTCTCTGGCACTGCAACCTGCTACTCCTTGGAGTCTTCTTCTTGACTTCTGCACTTATCTGTCTTCTGCTCTTCAGCCTAACCCTGTGCCCCCCTGCTTTCCTAGAGAGCTCATCCTTTTCCTTTGGGCTTTCTTAAACCAGAAGCTATCGTGTCCTTGCACTGGTACAAACACCTAAACCACCTCTGAAGTCAGAGCTCAGTCCTGGTGGCTTTTAGCTGCCCTCATGCTGCAGTGAGTCCTGCTGCCCGTTCCTAACTAATGTCTCTTGTCTGTAGCATGGTCAGCACCAGCTCTGGGTGAGGCTGGTGGTGAATGACACAATGGGAGAGGAGAGGAATGTCACCTACAGCACTCACTGTGACAGCATCCGTGCAGACAAAGCCATCACTCCTGTGCTTGCTGGTGCAGACAAAGCCATCACTCCTGTGCTTGCTGGTGCAGATAAAGCCATCACTCCTGTGCTTGCTGGTGCAGATAAAGCCATCACTCCTGTGCTTGCTGGTGCAACAAACTGCACAAGAGACTTCATGGCGGTGAGTGGGGCAGTGGGAGTGCCATGGATCCTGCTCTGAGGCTGCAGAGTGGCGTGGCTGCCTCCTGGAACTGTATGTCTGGGATCTGCAGAACACTGGGGAAGGCTCCAGTGAGCTGCAGGGCAGTCTCTTGGCTGCATGTTTGTTTTGGCTTGGCTGCTGGCTCTTTGGGGAGCTGGTTTGTGAGCGGTCATTAGTGATGCACCCAGTCTGGCTCCAGTCCTGGTGCAGGGGGAACTGATGCTGGCTGGCTGCTTTGGGAAGCTGTAGTTGGGATTTTGCTTTGTGGCTACAACCCTGCAAGTTCCTGTGGTCTAATCCTGGTGCTGTGTTCCAGGTTACCTTCCCAGGACTCGTTTCAAGCCCCAGTGATGAGTACACGGTACGTTCCTTGTGAAGGGAGCTGCGGGGGAGTGCCTGGGGTTTTGGCCTAAACTGAGCCTGATGTCTGTAAATTGGGGCAGGGACCTCCCTGATGTACTTGCATCTTGTTGGGAAGCCTAATTCTATGCTGTCAACATGGGGAGTTTGGATGTAAAGCCTGGGAGGTGGCAGCCCTGCAGGGTGAAAATCTAACACCTTGATGCTTCTGTGCCTTCCTCCCCTAAGCAAGGATCTCCTACTTTGCAGGTTCCAGCAACTCCCATGTCCTGGAATCTGTCAGTTGATGATGGAACCAGAATACATCAGCTGAGCCTTGGGCAGGCTGTGCAGCAAGGTTATAACTTCCTAGTTGATGGCCACAGCCTGATCTTTCAGGTGGCCTTTGCTGCCACTGGAGTTGTGTCCTACAAGGTATGTGATGGACAATCAGCACTGAGGGGTCACCCAGCCCCTATTTGGGCAGCACTGTCTCCCTCCTGTAGACCCCTGGGGAAAGCTTTTTCAGGCCAGGGCCAGAGCTGATGCCAAGCTGGTGCACTGCTGGGCTGTGTGTGTGAAGCTGTTTGGCTTTGCACAGCTGTCACTGAACTGCCTGGCACGGGGAAATGGGGAGGCACAGTGAGCACCTCAGACAGCAGCAGAGTGAGTGGGAGTCCCCAGAAGCTGAGTTCTAGCCATGGCCAGCCCTGTGAACATCAGACTGGCAGTCTGACTGACATCACTGACATCTGACTGGCAGCTCATGATCAGCAGCTGTTTTTAGGAAGGGTGAGGTGGGAAGAAACTGCTGTTGCAAACGTGAATTAGCAGCAAGCCTGAGCCTGATGCAGTTCATGGCCCTCTGGGGCTGGTTTTATGGCAGATCAGGGGCTGAGCACTGTCTAATAGAGCTCCCTCTTCTTTGTCAGCACGATGACAAGGTGCTCTACACTGTGGCACTCAAGCTCACGTACGGCCCTCCTGAGCACAGACTGACTGCAGAGACAAGAATACTTTGTGCTCCAGGTAATGCATGGAAAAAGTCAGAACCTGACCTGCTTTTGCCCCAAGGAAACTGATGTTGTATTTATGAAAGATGTTGTTGCAGGTCCAGCAGTCTGTAATGCAACACACATGACTGTTGCCATCCCAGCCTTTCCAGGGATCCTTATGGATGTGGATGTAGAGAATAAGACCATCCCCATGGATCAGCTTCAGGAAAATGGAATCTCTCTGGACACACAGAGAGGGGTCAGACTCCATATTAGCAGGGCAGTCCTGAAGTCCAGGGTGAGTTCTGATCTCCTTGAGTCACAGGTGTGCTGGTGTGTTCACACCTCCTTGGTGCTTTGAAGACCCAGAGCACAGCAGCTTTGGCCTTGACTAAGCATCTGTCAAGTCAGTCATGCCTGTGGCTGGCTGAGGGCAGGTGTGATTAAGATGAATGCAAACTGACTTTATAATAGATAGGCATCATGCAAGGTAACTTGGGTTTCCTGGTGTCTTTTGGCAGAAACAGATGGAGGTGAAAATATTCCTCCTGGAGGGGGTGGGTATTTGGCATGCCTGGAGCAATGCCAGGGAGCTTCCCCTGAGGCCCTTGTGCTCTTCAGGCTCAGCTTATTTGTTAATCAGCTCTAACACGTGCAGGTGTTAAAATGAGCTCTTGTAGTCACACTCCAAGAGAGCAACTCTTGTCCTTCAGCTACCTGGGGAGAGCTGCTCAGGCCTCCAGTACTACATGTCCTCTTTGAAACTGGCTTTTCACTTCCATGGGGAGACCGTGGCCATGGTGATGCGCCCTGAGTGCCCCTGTGAGCAGCACACACCCATAGGTAAGGGACTGACCCCTGCAGCCCCTCAGCTGCTGTGCCGTGCTCCCTCACACGGCTCATTCTCACACTTTGTGTTGGATTAGTTCATCTCACCAACAGCTCCTGGCAGACAGAGCTGTCGCTGACTCGCGTGAGAACTGACGTGAGCCTCTGTTACAGCTGCTCAGTGCACCCAGGATGGGTACATGGATTTTGAAATCCTTGCTGAGAGTACCACCCCACTGCTGGACTTGGACACGCTCAGGCTCAGGGATCCCGTGTGCCGGCCAGCCTACAGGTCACCTCTGAATGACAGGGTTCGATTTCACGTCCCACTGAACGGGTGTGGGACCAGGCACTGGGTGAGTGCGTGGCCAGGGCTGGGGGGTGGGATTCAGGCACTGGGAATGCCCTCACTAACGCTGTTCTTTACCTGCAGTTTGATGGGGAGAAGATTCATTACGAGAATGAGGTGAGGGCGTTATGGACAGACCTTCCCCTGGGCAGGATCTCGAGGGACAGTGAACTCAGGTGTGTCTGGAACCCTCTTTAGGCTGTCCAGTACTGTATTACCTGTACATCAATACATGACTTACCTGCTCCTCCCCTGTTACAGGTTAACAGTCAGGTGCTCCTTCAGCAATGGTGACGCCTCCCTCACTATAAAAGTGGACAACCTCTCTCCTCCGCCGCCTTC
Source organism: Mohoua ochrocephala (assembly GCA_013398855.1). Classification (NCBI taxonomy): domain Eukaryota; kingdom Metazoa; phylum Chordata; class Aves; order Passeriformes; family Acanthizidae; genus Mohoua; species Mohoua ochrocephala. The sequence continues at coordinate 25,370 of VZTA01003773.1, forward strand.
AGTGAACCAAGGTTCCCTCTCCTTAGTTCTTCTGAGCTACCCAGGTAAAGCTGCCTCTGGGCTCAGTGACTGGGAAGTGGCTGGAGCTTGTGGAGGGGAGGCTGTCTGAGTGAGCTGTTCTGGTATGGGGACTTCTCCTGTCCTGGTGTGCTTCCTTCCTGCCCATCTGTGCTGCTTGGAGCAGATGCCTCAAATCTGTGGCCCTAGGACAGACCGCAGGTGTTTGACCAGCTGCTGTTGAAGAGCTCGAGACCCTTTTTGCACCCTGAGTGATTTCACGGGGCTCTGGCTCTTGCAGAGGACTCGTACAGGCAGCCCTACCGCGAGGACCAGTATCCCATAGTGAGGTACCTGCGGCAGCCCATCTTCCTGGAAGTTCAGGTCCTGAACCGCAACGACCCCAACCTCCACCTGGTGCTGGACGACTGCTGGGCAACGGCCTCACAGGCTCCGAGATCCCTTCCCCAGTGGAACATTGTTGTAGATGGGTGAGTGCCCTGCCATGCACATGGAAGCACCTTTTGCAGGGGGTGGGAGGATTCCCTAATTCTCCTCTGCTCTCTCTCTGTAGTAAGAGGCCCTGAAGTACAAGGGCCTTCCAGGTACTGCCCTGGGATGCTGGAATTTGTAGGAAGAAGGCAGCACCTCAACCTTGAACTTTAATCTGCTGCTCAAAGGAGTCAACCCCAGCTACCCAAACCTTCTCTACGCTGATGCTCTGACTTGGTTCTTATTTACTGGCAGGTGTGAGTACGACCTAGACAGCTACAGGACTGTGTTTCACCCTGTGGGGCGTGGTGTCAGCTACGCTAACTATCGCCAAAGGCTGGAAGTGAAGACTTTTGCCTTTGTCTCTGGTGGCAAAGCCCTTCCTGGCCTGGTAGGTGACATTATCCCCCTACTTGGAGCAGCAGTAGGAGGAGCAGTTATTATTTCCAAATGAGAACAGGCCTCTCACTCTCTGTCCCAGGTGTACTTCCACTGCAGCGTTCTGATCTGCCACCGTTTCCACCCAGACTCCCCGTTGTGCATACCGAGGTGCCCAAGGCCATCTCGAAGCAAGCGAGGTAATGTCTGAGTGGGTTTTAGGCTGCACTGATCTGAGATCCCCACTGCACTGTGGGGTTCAACCGTGCTGTGTTTCTGTTGCAGAAAGCGGGATGGCAGCTGTGAACCCTGCCGTGGCGAGCCTGCGGGGCCCTGTCCTCCTCGTGCCAGAAGAGTGGTCTGCAGCCCCAGGTACTGAGCCAGTGTGGTGCTGGGGGGTGTTGTTTGGGCTCAGTGAAGGTCTGTGTCCACAACCAAACTGCCTTTCCCCTTGCTTTGCAGGGAGCACTCTCCTGAGCAAGGAGGCGTGGGCTGGCATTGCAATGATTGCTGTCAGTGTTCTCTCTCTGGCCACAATGCTGCTGTTTTTGGCTTTTCTTAAATGCCTAAAGAGAAGAGCCTACATGGTAAATGTGGTATGTTAGTGTGCCTTTCCAAATAAACTTGGAGTAGTCACTTGGTGAATTATGTCTGTTGTGCATTCCCTCTCCTGCATCTAGTTATGTAAATCAATGCTGCTCATCCTCTGAATATCTCCTTGTTGTAGATTAGTCTTTAACAATGACTATAATACTTGATTTCCTGAGTGTCTTTGTTCTGAAACAGACCACTGCTGTGTTAAATTCCTGTTGGACTTTGCAGCCAATTTCCTTTCTTGAATTGCTTATCATTGCTCACAATTGTTATTCCATTCAATTGGGTTTTTAAAAAATCTATGTTGTGCCAGTATCTGCAGTATGAGTAGCTCCTGCAGCTGCTCTTGTAAACGTGAGCCCTGCACTGTACCTGGAAATTAAAACCTGGCTTTACTGTAGTTGTTTAGCAACACCCAGCACTTGTGTTAAATCATCACTGTAAAAAAACCCTTTATTATGGGAATCAGATCATTACAAAAGGTCTTTGAAGGAGATACAGAATGAAGCTTCCCTTTTCTGTGTACAGCAGTCTAAAGGGACATTAGAAAAACCAAAGTGGAGCAGACTCTTCCTCCTGCCTGAGCTGATCTTCTGCTGGCTGGAAGTTCCATTCGCCACTTAATAGGAGCATCAGGAGTATGTAATTTGGGGTCTCAAACTGGGGGAGCAAAAAAAGTGTGAGTACAGCTAAAGCTGTCTGGTTTGCACTGTCTGCAGGTGTAACACTGCCCACCTGAGGTCAGGCAGTTTGTCATGCAGCTCTCATTTTGTATTTTGTACACCTTGCCTCGCATAGTCAAAGAAATGAAGCATAAAATCTAACTGCACGTGGCAGAATGAAAGTGCTTTGCTGCAGCAGGAGTGTAACAGCCTTAGGTTAAACATTGTCTGGCAACTTGGTGTGAGTGGGGAGAGTGATCAGCACAAGTCCAGCTCTGAGTGTGCAGGGTTTCAGATCAAGTCAGTGGCCAGACCCTGCCACTTATCAAACACACTGTGCATAAACAGCACGGGCTGGGGGCTTGTCTGCCACAGCCCCTACTTCACTTGGGTATTATTAATGAGCTGTTCTTAATGCAACAGATTTCAGGCTGCATTTTCCTAAATAGTAATGTGTATTTCATGCAAAGAGAGCATGGAGTAGAGACCATGACCAATATATGATCATTAGACTTTATGCTAGTGTGTAATCAAAATTGTAGTAATATAAACACAATGAAACCATGAATCTCACATTGGAGCCACTTCATTGTCAGCAGCCCTGATGGAAGTTAGGGTTAGGGAAGAAAGGATTACTTAAGCCATTGTCCAGCAAACAATCTGCTATACTTAAGTCTTGTTGACTTAGCACTTGGCTGGAATATGAAGTATTTCTGCAGAAGCCAGGTAAGTGGTGCTCGATGGAGAGGGTTTATGTACTTGACAGTGTGTTGTACTTCACTGTAGGGGCTGTTCAGCTCTTCTGACCCAAACAAGGCTGATCTCCATCCTTCTTGTTCTGAGGCGCTGGGAAAAGAACTCGGTGCTTATTCAGGCAGAGAAGTTTCCTTGTTTCTCATTGCTGGAGTTTGAATCTTTGCTCTAGGATGGCTGGAGTTTACTAAATAATATTACAGTGCCAGGTGTGTGAATGTAAATGTGCTAGTTACCATCCCAGTAAGCTAAAATATTTCTCACATATTTTTCTATGTGAATCTGCAGGCTTGCACTAGCGAAGGTATTTAAAATAACTCAGGTACCTTCAGTAAGGGAAGCAGTGAGAGCTTTAGTTTTGCTCTTTGCCCTCTCTGTTTTGTACTATTTTTACTGCCTGAGGAGGTGAGACAAAGAGGTTGCATGTGGTGACAGCCATCTAGGTCAAAGAGAAGGTTGCTCCTGCCTGGTTTCTGCCCCTGGCTGGTATTGTTTGCCTAGGGAGAGACTTCAGATGTGACATGTGAGAGGAGATCTGTCCCTGGTTTCTGGGAAGGTTAACTACAGTTCTCTCGGTGTGGCTCAGTCAATGCTCTTTGGGGACATGGCAGGGGTGGTTTGAATGAAGACTCATAAAATTAATTTAAATCAAGGAAAACACAGGGTTTTGTTCCCTATTTTGTAAATAATTTACTTATAGAGCCCAGCCACGTGTATTCCTTCCCTCTTCCTCTACATGTCCCGTTAAAGTGTGTTATCTGGAAAGTTTAAGCTCATCTTACAAGCAGAAAAAGCTTCCTTTCCTGCATCCAGGCAGCTGTCCCTCTCTTCTGACACAGGGCAGGGGGAGGTGGGGGATGATGATGGTTCTGCAAGAGGAGCCACAGGAATTAGTCAGGGAACCTGCTGCAAGTGGAGGCAGCATTGACTCTGCAGCCTGAGCTCACACAGCTCCTTCAGGAACCACACCACAGCTGGTTCCCCCAAATCTCCTTAGCCATGGGATGTTTGGGGTCCCCCGGGATGTATGGCCATGAGAGTTGGCTGCTTATTAAGGTGAGTTTATGCCTAAAATAAGGGGCAGTGAACCGGGTCTGTGAGGGCTGAGGAGCTGCTTGGGAACGGTGCCACTGGGGTGGGAGACTCCTGCTGGTTTCTTGTGGGGTTGGTGCTGTTCTGCAGGAGCAACTGAGAAAAAGGGGACTTGGCAGCATCTCCCCAGCCTGTCCTGCTAAGGATTTCTTAGCTCTACTGCAGTGTTTAATAATTTAAAGAAGAAAACAACCTCTGCCCTCCTTTTAAGGGGTGGCTTTACTGCCTCCAGTAAAAACACCTACTCTATGCTGACCTAGTTTTGCTTCAGCATCTCCCCCTTGAAAGCCACACTGTGGTGATGGCACAGCACAAAAAGCAGCTCTTGGTGAAAGGACACAGTAGTGAGAAGCCTTGAAGTGACAGGCTGATAAGCAGGCGCAAAGGTCAGGGCAGCAGGAGTGAAACTGCTCCAAGTTTACCTGCAGCTAACTGAGAATTCACAGCTTTAGCTCCCGATAAGTGCTGATGACAGAATGAATTGTATAATGAAAAATAAATTTAAAATGCAGAAGGAAATGGTTCATGTGGGGTCAGACTCTTGAGTGGGACTGAATTAACTTATTTTAGTGTCTGCTGATGTTAAGTAATGCCTCTTCAGCAAAAGATGAGGGCATGAAGGAGGTTCAGGAGAAAGGATTCAGCTGTGTATCCATGCCTGAGCTGTGCTATACAGATTGTGGCTGTTGTTACTTTAGACAGGTGTAAGAGCTTTATTGCTCTGTCTTTGGAGGTGCCTCCTGGAAAGCTCTTGCAGGCAGCCTTGCCTGAGGGAAGGCTGGGTCTGTGGCTTTGTAATGCTTGCTGAATTAATGTGCCATTAAAATAAAGGGCTCCTGGAAATCTTCTGGGGATTATTTCACTCTACAGCTGAAGTGTGGGGCCAGCTTAGCCTAAGGGCTGAAACTATTACCACCACTACTGTGTGGAGCACGTTACCACTCAGGTAGGCTTTGTGTCCATGTTTTAGTCAAGCAGCAGGCTTGGTCATGCAAAACTGAGACCTCAGACATCTGCATTTCCTTTACAGGCATGAGAAGTTGAGTAATCTGCAGGTTTTGGCTCAGCAATGTTGGCCATATAAAATACTTTAATCGAGGAGAAAAACTCAGCTCCAAATGTAGCCTTTCTAAAAGGAGATGTGAAAAAGTTGTTTTTGCTGTAGAATAAAACAGACTAATAAGACAATCTGGTTAAACAAACAGCACTTTATTAAACTAATATAGTTAGATACCTTCTTAATGCTTAAAAATAAAATAGCATTTGCAAAAATGGATAAAGTTTAAATAACGTACACAAAGTTACAACTGAGAAGCAAACCAGGCAATATAAATACCTAAACAAATAGGAAAAAATGCAAGACCTAAGCGTACCCCTGATATGATGAGGCAATGAGGATAAGGAAAATATCCCTTTGGAAAAACATCTAAAGGTAGATAAAAGCTTAGACCATGACTTAACATATGACAAACCCACTTTTCCCTGTATAATAAATATAAAGCATTGGCAGGGTGTACTCATACTATTTTAACAAAGGTTGTTAAGGCTTACAAATATTTTTCCACATTCAAAACGTGTTTCTACTGTTCTGAATTTCAACACTTCTGTATCAAAATGACCACTGCTATGCACTGAAGAGAGTACAGTCAGAACTCCACTATCTGAGAGGTCAAATACCTCCCTCCCCTTTCTGACCACCTACTTGCCATTGACTTAACAGTACCAAACATTATTACATCCCTTTCCCAAACTCTATGGAACATTCCATCATGCACATACACTTCCTCTTGCAATGCACTGCTGCTTATTGGTTATTCTTAATAACCCTTTTACAGTGCCAATGTAAGGTGTGTACATTGATTTTTCTCCGTGTCCAGGAGTACACAATGGCTGAATGCTCAATGAGTAAACAATTACATAGCAAAGGCTGGAATTGTACAGCTAAGTGCCTATGAAGTGGGGAGAAACCCACTCATTCACTCTTTCCAGTATTGGCAGAAGGATCCAAGACAGGCTTCTTCTGTGGCAAACTTCCATTAACATCTTGCTTCCTTATCTGATCCCTGCACACGTGAAAAGAATGGGTTTATAGTATGTTCTTCCCTAAGATTATTGTCCTTTAACTTTTTGCTCAAACAAAGCTGAGCAGTGTGAGATGTCCCAGGCAGGTTTACATCTGCTGCTGGTCTACCAAAGCTTCTCTCAAAAGACAGAGGAACACAAAAATAGATGGTATTATCTGTTTTAACATCAAAGCTGTAGGACAAGAGGGGCTGGTGTGCAGGCTGGGTTGTGCATTTGGACATGCTGTGGAAAACAGAAGTCTTCTAGAACTGGTGGGCAGTGTTGTGGACCTGCAGCGTGCCCTGGAACAAGTGTGAGCACACTGGGCCTTTCACCATGCTTTTGTCACCCTGCTGCCATCTCAGGCAGCTTTGTGTGTCCTCAAGAGCTGTGCAAACACAGCTGTGCTGAAGGAGCAAACTGAGAAAGCTTGGAAGAGAGCAGCTGGGATTTTTCTTCTTGCTCTTCCCTCTGCCTCAGTGATCACTGTGATTCCTTCCCTGGCAGGTATTTCAGGGGGCCACAGGTGGCACTCCAGCACAGCCTGCTGCTGCCTCCTGCTCCCAGCTGCCTGGCTGAGGCAATGCTGACTGAAACAGGCCCCCAAGTCCTGGGAGGCACAACTGGCAACCTGCACAGTATCCTACAAAACCTGCTATTTCTATTTTGACCACACTACCCCTTTTATGTACTCCTCTGCCTATCCCAAATCTACAACTTTGGTCCCTTACTCTACAAATGCAGGTAAGCAGAGATAGCTGGGTCATTGTGCAGCAACAACTGAAAAATGTTCATCCTCTACACAAAATTCAACTCAGCAGTGGGCTTTAATGACATTTAAAGCAACACATTGGAGTGAGACAAAGTTGTATTTTACTGCCTGATGTCATGTTGTGTTAGCACATTCACATTTAAAGACCATTTATATTTCCTCCTTCTCAAATATGAAAGAGGGCATGCATTAACACTCATTAAAATACCTCTCAATGACCAGACATCTGTATGCTGCATATTAAGCCATGAAGGTAGCCCAAGACTCAAAACATTCAAGAAACATTGTTAAACCAACAGTGGCTCATTTAGAAAAAAAAAAGAAGCAATCAATGCAGTTGCAGAGTTTGAAATCCAAGCATGGATCGAGACACCTGTACCCACCTTGATGCACACCAGTAGTTGACCAGAGTTGAAAGTGCAACATAAGAAACACTCAGCACTCCAGAAACTCCCAGGGACAACGCTCCCAGGCCACACAGCACACAGAGGAGGGCTATGCCACCGATGGCTATGACAACACCTGATAAAACAACAACAGTTCGTTATTGAAACAAGTCCATGTACAAATTAGAAGAGCTGACATTTTACCATAACCCCAATTTCAAACCATTTGGGAAAACAATCTTCCTCAATCATCTGGCTAACTTCTATAAAAGCTGTGCACGCTCAAGATAACTGGTTTAGGCATTTCCTGGTGCCTGAGATTAGAAAGGAAAATAGGATTTCCCCTGTATAGACTACACTTAATAAGATTACTATTCTTGTATTAAGAGTTTTACTACTGCTGAGACCTGAGGACTACACACAGAAATCCTCAACAGCCTGGACTCAGACTTCCAGAAGGAAGAAGAAAAAAGGAGGAGATAACATGCCTTAGAAGGGAGCAGGTAAGGGCACGTGTGGATGCATACAGTACCTTCCATGACTATCACACCGATGCAGGCCATCACAGCTGTTGTAACAACAAAAACCAGGAAAAATGCAACGGGGATGGCCGACACTGCAACAAACATCAGGAGTGACAAGGCAACAAAAGGATGCTCATCCAAATATTGGCCAACGCGAGAGTTCAT
>VZTA01003774.1:0-64568 GCA_013398855.1 Mohoua ochrocephala
GGAAGTGTTCTTGTTATTAGCTTGTGTACATTACAGAGCACATCTAGATTTTCATATAATCTAGATTTTCATGCTAAACTGCTATTGTTATATCATCTTCTAATGTGCCCAGGTAATAGCCACTCATGTGGAATCTTCTGTAAGGAAAAAAACCCCACACAACAAAAGAAATCCAAAAAACAAAGGGATCTGAATTTCACATTTACCAACCTGCACCAAAACATTACAGAATGAGCAGTCTGCCAATATTCAATCATTTACTGGCAGTCCTGGCTAACTGAGGAGGTCCCAGCTGCCTGCAAATCTGACACTCATCTACAAGCAGGGCTGGAAGGAGGATCCGGGGAACTCCAGGCCTGTCAGCCTCACCTTGATGCCCAGGAAGGTTCAGGAACAGATAATTTTAAGTGCCATCTGTTGACACAGGCAGAACAACCAGGGGATCAGGCCCAGCCAGCATGGATTTTTGAAAGGCAGGTCCTGCTTGACCAATCTGATCTTTCTGGATCCAGAAAACACAGGTTATTACCATATTTACAGTAAACACTCTGCCTTCCTTAGCAGTGGGCGAAGGAATTAGCTAGACCAATCAAGCGGAACTTTCTCACTTTCCGAGAGATTTGACTTGGCTGCAACAGAGATGGAACAGGCTGGCAGGCAGTAGCAAGGAGAAAGTTTGTTCAGTTACCATTCCTGTTGTGCCTGTTGGAAAGACTAATATAGACTTTGGTCACTGTATCTGTCAGTCTCACACTTCCCACTGGTTCACAAGTCAAAAGAAAGGAAGGAAGTAAAAGAAGCAGGTAAAAAGAAAACATTTTGAAAGTAATGAGGATGGGAGAAGAAAGCATTTGAAATAGTGAGAATAATTCCAATACAATTATTCTTACCTGACAGGGTTTTAATCACAAGGTGGTCTTCACATACAGATATTACAGCTCAAAATATTTTTAGTATCATTTGGGCTTTACTTGTTTTTTTCTTTCCTACACTGCCCACATTTCAGTGTCTGTGTGTTTCTCTTTAATCACTTAGCGCTTAGTGTCTCTTCTGCCATTCTCACTAATCATCACCTCTGATTATTGGTGGCACCAGGTCTCCCTGTGATTTGCCCTTTGTGGCCAGCTACTTTTAATTTGGTCTGCAGCAACTGCAAAAATGTTAGAGGCCAATTAGAGAGCAGAATGATGCTTGGCAACAGGCCTAGAAGTGGGGGGTTTTTTGTGATTTAAAAAATAATTTTACTATTATTTTTTAAAACTATGGACAGACTAAGATTTCCAATTTGGGAAATAATTTAGAGATGTTATTACTCCACTCTGATTTAATCCGCCATTAGAATGAAAAAAATATCCAAACCTGAAAGATTTTATATGAACATTGTAAAACTGATGATTGGAAATCCAACAGGGTGAATCGCAATTCCAGACACATATTAGACACCTTTTACGATAATTTATTTGCCCGAGCAGTACTGCTGCAGTGTTTATGTGAATAAGTGTTAATCAAGGAGTAAAAAATGTTTTGAAAGGACTGTTCATAAACAATCATGAGGCTTTCATTACTAGATAAGATTGCTACTAATCTTTGTTGTATAGTGTCTGCTAAAACCCAAGAAGATAATCTTAGGAAACCACATGGTATGAATAACAGTTCTCATGGAAGTTTAGCCATTTGTAGTATATAACTGTTATTTAGTAGCTTAAATAGAATGGCAATGTTGCATTGTAATTTCAGACAAGGACAGAAACTGCAGAGAAATTTACTTTAGTTTTTCTGAATATCCTACATTAGTGAATATACATGTAGTAAAATTCATGCAGCAAAGAAAAGGGCAGATCACCTTTACTAAGTACGAGTGGGTAGGTAGGTCAGTGATTATTTCACTGTAAACTTGCATCCCAGGTAGAACAGCATCAACCACATAAGGATTAATTTAGCATTGAAAGAAGGAGATAAAGATTAATTTAGTACTGAAAGAATATCACTCTAAGTGATAGATCTTTCTTCACTTGTGCCTCCACCATCTTTGCTTGGAAGCAAACAACACTACTCTTCTTTTGCCTTAGAAGTGTTGGATTTCCTTTTTGCTTCACAAGTGCAATTCCTAACAGTCTACTCCCTTGTATACACGCACACACAGTCTTCCTTTATATGCTGAAAGAAGGTGCTGAAATGAAGATGCTGAAATAATTTCTGTTCATTTTATCTTGGATACTTCTGGGGTATGTTATTTTCTAAGACCAAGCCTGAAGGTCTCATAACCACCACCTCTAAAACTAGTGAGTGAAACACTGCCGGTCCTTTCTTTCACTGAAAATTATCTTTGATCCATCCTTTCAAATGCTTGTTATCTGTTACCACTACTAGTCAAGGGGATGACCGACCTTCTCTCAGAAACAGCAGTGGTATGTCAAGGCATAATGACAACTGATTCTAAAGAGATTCCAACAGTCAGCTGCGGAGGGAATGCAGAACCAGAAATAATAGGTAAGGTTGCAGGATGAAGCCAAGATGCAGTAAGATGACTTTTGTGCCATGTTTTTTGGGTGGTGGTTCTAAGAGAGCCCATGATAATTCACTGCTGGTGTGCTCAAGAAAAAAATGTGTCATCTTTGCCTACACAATGCGTCCCTGAAGCCATAATTCTGAGTAAAATTCTAAATAAATTCGGAGTAATTCTAAGTAAAATAAGCAATCTCTTAGAAGGTAAGTCAATAGCATCATGTGTCACTTGTGTTAAATTTTTATCAGTCTTTGCAAAAAACGCTGTAAATGAGATCAAATAATGATCTGATAACCTGATTTACTCTTACCAAGGAAAGAAAGTCTCTGCCAGATAGGAGACAAGAGTAAATCTACAGATATTACAATCTAAAGTAAGATGACACTTTCAGTAAAAGGATATTAACATTCATCAGTTGATGGCAGCAGATCATGTGTGTGTTCTTGGGCACTCAATAAACCTCAAAGACACTGAGAGGCTGTGAAATTACCTTGTGTACGTGTTAGGTGATATTGATCTCTTTATCTGAAATAATACAAGCAAAATTTTTAATACAGATTATAGAAAGGTTTTAAAAGTCTGAAGAGTGCTGAGGGCATTTGCGGTACCTACAGGGCATTACCATTGTGACTTTTTATGTATATAGGATGACGTTTTTCCATTCTGTCCTAATGGTGCCAAACCGATGACCTTGAAAACTCCGAGCTCTAAGCATTGCTTTGCTGAACACCACAGAACAGACAGAATTACTGAAGGCTTCATTTGAACTGCAGCACCATTTGTCTGAACTTTCAGCCTCCAGGGATCTGCTCTAAGTAGCAGTGGTGCACATTCATAAGGATGTCACTTTTGGTAGCAATTTTTATGAGAATGCCTGAGGAACTAGTTCATTTCATGTAAACTACTAAAAAGATCTCTGACAGATCTTTTCAAAAGATCTCTGACTACTTTTATGGATTTGAATATATTAGCAGAGCCAGAGCCATGTTACCTAGAAGGACATCACATAGCACAGAATACAGATTACTCCTCTCTACAAATTACCGATAGATTCTTGTAATATATAACCCATTGACTAATTTTTGAGTATTCTAGGCAGGACACTGATTTAGCTGAAGAATTCTCAGTGCACTAAAGTACATGAATCTTTAAAAGAATTCTGTCAAGAAATGTAACCACCAAAATTCTGACTCATGTTAAAAAATAAATGAAGATGTGGGCCATTGCTCACAAAATCCATTATAAATTGAAATGCTTCCCACTTTGCTTGAACCATGAATAAAAGTAGGGAGATTTTTAACTTCCTGCTTCACTTTGAATCAAATTTTAGTAGTCTTACGAACTTGTCTGAAAGTGAAACAGCATATACATAGTGTATTTGGCTAGCTCCATCTCACTGAACGTCTACTTCACTCATCCTGGCATGATATAAATAATAAAATATGAATAACCATTTTTAAACTATTTTTCTTTCAAGAAATCTTTTTATCAGTGCTTTTTTTAACACATCAGATCTTCTATTGATAAAATAAGTATAATTTAAATCAAGAAGATTGAAATAGAAGCTTCTGCTCCACCTAAAATTACTGTTTTGCATATTTGTCACAGGTTTCTCAGTCAGATTGATGCAAAACTTGAGTGCTCCAGCTGAGATTCAAAAACCAATTGAGTGTAACACAGAAGAGATAATTTAAGCTTTTCCTGTAACTAAAATTTCAAGAAGAGATAATGTGGATTTTGTTTTTAAAAGTAAAAGTTCAATGAACATATTTGAGACACTCCAACCTTAACTTTCTACACTGTTGATGGCAAGGGGTTGATAAAGTTTAGAAACACCATAACTTAAACACACAGATTATGGTTTGATCAAACTGAAGAGATTTAGTGTATTTAGGGAGTAATCTGATCTAGAACACTTCGTTACTCCATTCAGTTAAGTATGATTTCCCCTTCATAGACCCATGATGACTGCATAAAAATTAAATTCACTAAATTTAGTTTTTGATCCAGCTGGTCTACTGACCATATTTTCGGTGGGAATTGCCAGAAGAAACAGTCAATATTTTGATGACTGACAAACAAATTCACAGCTGGAGAAATTTTAAGAAGGTATTTATTTTTTCATTTCTTCATTTTTTCCTGATTAGGAAGTCTCTAGCAGATACCCCCTTCAACTGCATCCACATTGGTCTGCCTGCTAATCTTGATCTCTAAAGTCTCTGCAAAGTAATAAAATCTTGAGCTATCCAGCTTCATAGAAAATCCAGGTTTGATTTATTTCCTTATTTGGATTTCTTTCTTCATTATTCCAGCAGTTTTGTTTATTAATGTGGTAGCTGACAGAACATTAATATCTCACACTAGCAGATAGATTTGTCGATAATGAAAGGATCAATGGACTGAGGATGCAGACTGGTTGAGGTGTCAAATCTTTTTAGTACTGCTGATATTCTTCTGAAAACCCAAACTATAAAGTCAAAAGTACAGAGAGATACATCAAAGAATTTTAATTGCAGTCGGATTGGTAATAGAATTGCCCTCTCCTGAGTATTCTTAGAAGCTGAATACGTGTTTTTTCAAAGTCAGCAGCTGCACTTCAGTTGCTTCACCAAATCAATTAGGAGGTTCAGCAGAGTGTGGCTTAACATCTTTCGGAAGAGTATGAGTATCCCAACATTTGTCTGGCATGAGAAGCCACTTTGGCTGAAGAAATGGTAACATATTTAAGCACTGAATCATCAAAACGTGCAAATGAAAAATGGAGCATTAGTGCAGATGTGTAGAGACTAAAGAAGTCTAATTCTCCATTAAAGGTGGCTTGTTAACATGCCACTTACTGGTTTTACAAGAGGCAGAACTTGAAGCAGAACCAGATCAGCTCTTCTTAAAGACTCAGTTTACATGTCTAAGAAAGAGAAATATCTAGTGTGCATTGGGAACAAAGCAGGCACTGCTGCAATGGCCCAATATAATCTTTAGAATACAGATGAAAGCGGTGTAGTAAATAAGTTAATAATGGAACGCATTAATAAACGAAGAACTCATTCTGTGAAAAGTAGAGAAATCATAGGAAAGAGATTGTAAGGGCCTTGGAGAACATCGTCTCTCCTCCCTGTCAGAAGACACGTTCTTCTACTCGTTCTTGGAAGCCTCTCATGGTCTGCAAGTAGACTGAACTAGTGCTCACTATCCTTATCATTGGAACATCTATCGCCAACATAGATGTTAACTCTTTATGTTAACTAAACACAAAGAGTTAACATCTTCATGTTAACGCCTTGTTAACTCTTTATGTACAGTCACCTCACACTCAGTGATAGGCTCATATTCCATTTCTCTCATCACAGATTCAGTTACTGTACTTACGATTATTTTCAAGGGCCTTTGTTTTCTCCCCATATCTACTTTCGTCTTAAAATCTGTTATGCAGAATTAGCCAGGGCTCTTGGAAAAGACAGCCTTATAAGGGTAGAGAGGGTTCAAAACATTACTTCATCCATGTAATATCTGATGTCTGTATAAACTTCCTAGTAGGATTATTGGACTTCGCAGTATCATATGATATTGTTGGCCCACAATCCACATCCAAACCACTAAAATCCATAGATTGTTTTCTAGATTGTTTCATAGATTGTTTCACCTCGTCATGCTGCAACAGTATTAGTTGAAGCATGTTATGCTTTGTGTCATAGGCTTCTGTTTTCAGGAGAGCATTGTCAGGCTGCAAAAAGAACCTTAACTTCTTGCCTTTAGTGACTACCTTGGCAATGTTTATGGGAGGAACAAACATCAAATTGGTCTCCTTAGGATAACTAGTCAAGGTTTTATGCCTAAATCCTTGTTGCTGATCCATTTAAAAGGATTAATTTGGCTTTCAAAAAATATTTAGCTTTGGGAATCAACTAGTTTCTTCAAATTTTACTTTGATCATGATTTCTGTACAGAAAGGGTGGGGAAATGAAAACATTCTGCACTCTTGGTACAGAAGCACTGTCAAACTGGGAGAAACGTGGAACTAGTAAGGCTGTACTTTAAAAACAGTTTGACATAGAGGCACTGAGTTTTCAAGTGGCTAGTTCAAGAACTGAAATGAGAGGTATCTCCTATATACACAAATGACAGGAGGGACTCAAATCCTCCTTTGATGAACTATTCTGATCACTTCCTACTTCTATTTAATGTTCTTCCTGGAAGAGAAAGATATAATTGGAGAACAGACTTTTTTCAGTGTTGCATACTCTGTGTGAGAGGCCATCTTTCTTACGTGCTGTGTCCCAGTTAGGAGTTTGAGACTCTTTCCCTGTGCTGACTTGATGCTGTGATTGTCAATCACTTATAGCCAATAACATGTGGTAACATAGTCAATAGACATGACTGTGGTTGCAGTTAGCTGCCAGAGGCTGGGATAGTAAATACATGTGACAGGAAGGAATGTAAGTACTCAGAACAGATTAACTGAAACATAAATTAAGGAGGCAGCACAAATGAAAATACTATATTGAGGAAAAAACTTGGAGCTCATTTAACAGTAGCTGATTTTAAGGACGCTTTGTGTAGAGCACAAAAAAAAAGAAATAAGAAAGAGGAAGGTTATCCAGTAACCAGATGGGGTATGAAGCATAGTGGGGGAAAAACACTATCAAGTTAAATTTTTGTCAAGAATGAAGCATTCCACTTGTGTTAGAACCTCACAGATAACACTGTTGCTGGGCTTTTTTCCTTAAGAGGTTTGAACCAGGTGTCATTGACTGTATCCAGCTTACTACTTACTCTTTTCTTATAACCAATGAGCTTCAAGTTATATGTTGATTTGAATTTCCTTCAACGTCTTGTCAAATCAAATAGCTAACTTTTTCACCATTTCCTTATCCCAGATCTAGTGCTGTCTATAAAATTACGAAGAAATTACAATATCAATTTGAAAATACATTATTTTGAAAAATAAAATCACATTTTTAATTTTCTTTTTTGAGCTAGATCATTACTCTGGATCTTAAAAAGAAGACTAGGATACTTCTTTGATCGCTTTATTGCAAAGTCTGTCTTAAAGACTTCTGATAGGAATGTGAGATTTGTCAACACTTGTGTTGGTCTTTGCAGCAGCTTATTATTGCTGCTGCTCATCTTGGCATTTTTAATGTTATCATGTTCCAAAAATTCCCAAGCTTAAAAGTAAAGGTGATTTTCTAAATACAGAGGTTTAGTAATTCCTGCCTTGATTTTCTGCAGCAGCCTACTGAGAATGACAAGTCATTGACAGAGAAGATTCTTGCAAGCAGAAACTTTTCTTCCCGTTAAATCTTTCTCATGGCTGAGTCTAGACACAATATTTTAGATCTTTTTCATGAGCAGTGTGGATAAAATGGGGATTGAGTCACAGGGAGCAGCAGCGCAAAGGCCATGCACTTTTGCAATGGCAAGTATTTATTTGGCTGTCAATGTAAAGTGCTGCTTTAATAGTTGTTCTCTGTCTTCCCTGAGGCTGTGGCAGAAGAGGTATGGGGTGGATGCGATCAGTTCATAGTCTGGGCATAGTCTGTTTAGACAAAATAAATGTAAACAGTGGGAGGCAGATGAGGGATGTATTAGCCTAACTAAAAATTATAGCAGGACCAGTTTTTAAGGCACCAAACTCTACTTTAGGAAAAAAAGTTAAATTTTGTTTTGTTTGTAGTGCGTTAACCTTGGTTGGATGCCAGACACCCCCTCAAGCCACTCTCTCACTCCCCCTCTACAGGAGGGAGAAGAAAATAAGGAAAAGCTCATTGTTCATTATAGGGACAGTGAGATCGGTTACCACTTACCCAGGTTAAACAGACTTGGCTTGGGAAAAATCAGTTCAATTTATTGACATTTGAAAATATCGTAGGATCGTGAGAAAAAGAGACAAAACTAAACCCACTTTTTTCTCTTCTCCTCCCTAGGCTCAACTTCACTCCTTTATTCTCGACTCTTTTATTTGCTCAAGCCCCAAGTGGCACAGTGGCAGGGGGAATAGGGGCTAGAATTAGTTCATAACACTCTTTGCCATTCTTTCTTCCACGTGCCCTTCCCTGCTTCAGCATGGGTTCCCTTCCACAGGACACAGTCCTTCACAAACTGCTTCAGTGTGGATCTTTCTTCAAGACCTGTACTAGCATGAGTCCTTTTCACGAAGCACTGTTTGTCAGCAATGCCCTGTTCCAGCATGGATGCTCTCGGGGCCAGAGAGCTATGTGGGCTCCTCTCCATGGGCTGCAGCTGGTTCCAGAAGCCTGTTTTGATGTGGGCTTCAGCTTCATTCAGTCATGCCCACCTGCTGCAGTGTGGATCCTGCATGGACTGCAGTGTGCTTGTCTGCTCCACTGTGGACCTCTGTGGGCTGCAGGGGCACAGCTGCCTCAGCATGGTCTTCTCCACAGGCTGCAGGGGAATCTCTGCTCTGGCACCTGAAGCACCTCCTCCTTCTTCTCCTTCACTGACTTGGTGTCTGCAGGGCTGTTTCTCTCATATTTTTCTCACTCCTTTCTCCCACAGCTGCTGGGCAGCATTTTTTACCCTTTCTTAAATAAGTTATCACAGAGGTGCCACCACCATCACTGATAGGCTCAGCTTTGGGGACCTAAGTGGGGGAACGGACCCTCACTGACACACAGAAAGCTCTGAAGCCACCCTGGCAGCCCCAGCTGCGCCCCTCCTACCAAAGTCTTGCCACATAAATCAAACAGAATCTTGAAAAAGTTCTTATACTTTGGTTCTTACTGAACTGATATTAAATCTACATCTCTGCTTTTTAAGATATTAATGGAACCAGGAAGTAGATGTCCATATACTTACCAAGAAGAAATAAGTTACTTTTACAATGACACAGGGACTAAAAGGGAACAAGGCTTATTTTCCTGGTGACTGTGGATAAATTGTTACGGCTTTTAAATCTTTTTATTTAAAACACCTCTCAAATTGTTTTGCTATCTATACTATGTTTATAAGAAACATTTCAAAAATTGCAAAAATTGGTAGCTACAGGCAAAATTTCTACTCATTTAATATTTTTCCACTTGAGATATGGACAACACAAGCAATAAAAGCAGGCCTTTCAATTAATATTATTGCTGAGGGTTTTTTTTGCTTTTCAAAAAGTATATAATTGAACCTTTTTTGATCCCTTTTTTCCTTTCATTTGCTTCAAAAGGATAAAAAAAAATATAAACCAAATGCTACTGAGTTCTTTATTTCTTCTGCCTGAATGACATAATCACTGTGTGCCACCCCAAGGTTTAAGGAAGCAGATGCAGCAGTTTCCATACATGCTTGTACAGCTCTGAACCAGGAGGCAACAAACAGTGTTGACAGGACAGGTCAAGTCTATGAAACATGTAAAACTTACCCTCGAGCATTGTAGACAAATATAGAAAGAACTTACGTATTTGACAGTTATTTTTAAAGATCCCTGTAATGGGAGTCTTGTTACCTTTGAAAGAAGATAAAAGGCACAGACAGACAGACACATGCACCAAAAAAATTTTTTTCCTCCACTGGACTTCTAAAACTGACACCATGTTTTGCAAAACATCAATGGAACAACTGTTTGTGTGAATAATATTGATGCAGAAAAAATCTGCCGAGGTTGTTAAAGAAGGGTATGTCAGAGATAGGAGATGAATCATTCCAGTTCTCTAAGACAAGTAATTCTAAAGAAATTCACCATGTTCCACATTGCATGCACTCCATGAGTTTATGCAAGATTGCTGTCAAGGGAAACTGCGAATATGCAGGTCTATAACATCATTTGTTTCTTATGCAAATTGAGGACAACACATCCCAGCAGCGCATGCCAAAGTGAGGACTCAGGCAGAGATGGAGTTTTGCAGACTTTACCCAGGCTCCACTGAGCATGGCTTTTGGGCTCCTGTAACACAGCGGCTCCCTGTCAGCATCCCGCAGGACACGATTTTGCAGTCTTGTTATTTGCCATGCTAAGCATGTGTTTTCATTTTCTTAATATCTAAAGCTGTTTCTGCATTAATGTTGTGCTGTTGTCTAACCATACTGGGAAAAGTCAGGCTTCTGAAAATTCTAGGCACTTTTTTTTTTTGCATGGATGCACGGGCCTCTCCCAGGCACTCACTGCATTTGTGTGCATCTGTTTCTTTGCTAAGTGAATTACTGAAAACCTCCAAGACCGAGAGAATTAAATATTCTTAAAATGTCAGTATAAACACAATGAAGGAAATGCTTGAGAAGAATTGTAAGCTGTAATTTTTTTTGAGGTTCCCCCTGTACTAAGCATTTTACCGAATAAATAGAGACACAGCTCTTGCCCCAAGGAACCCTGTAAGTTTTACAGTCTTAACAAGAAATGAGGAAAGGATAGAATCAGCGCATTTAAATCATATTTTGCCTTCGACCCTGCTGTTCACTTAGTTAATTAAGTCAGTTTTATTTGAAGAAAATAAAAACATTATACCAGTTATTTTTCTATCCTTAGCTAAGCTGCAAACTCATATTTTAGGAACATGTATATGACAATAGCCTCCAGATATGAAGGCTGTTAACAAGCTGACATGGAACACTTCTGTTTCTACACAATACAAGTGGAAGGACCGCAGAGGGACTGCAAGAATATGGATACCTTTGGGAAAAATATGTTACAGAAGATGTAAGTATGACCAAAAAAAAGGCACTAAAATGACAGTTAAACTGAGACATCCTCTGAATTAATTAAGGATTTTATTATGGTGAAGACAGAAACCGTATATGATGCTATCCTACTGAAAGTATCACAACAGAAAGAATGTGTTAAAAAAAGCCAGCATGCACACTAAATTTTCAAGATGATCATGCTGGGTTAATTTTAAATACAGACACATTGTAAAAGGGTATTTTTAAATGCTCTTCTGATCAGAGAATTAAGTATGTGAAAATGCCTTTCTCCAGCAAACCATACCCTGTATTTAATCTGACCTATTTTCTTTTGCATCTGAAGTATATTTTCAGTAACATTTACACTGGTTAACAATTAGAGACTTATTTATAAATTCTACTTTATTTTCATCTAAGAAATACTCAACGAAAGTGTAGACTGAAATATAGCTGGAGTTCTTGAGGTTCTATTTATATGATTATTAAAAGGAAAAAAATGTACGAACTTATTGTTTGAAAAACATTAAGAGACGATGACGTTGCTTAATTTCCAGGTAGTCTGTGGAGAAAATCTGAACTACTACACAGCAACCAGCTTAACATGACAAAATGAGCAATCCTCTCACATCATATGCCATGGAACCAGAGAAATGCCATACTGATTAGGCTGACTCTAATTCAAATACTTTGATCAGGTCCCACGCAGAAAGATCATTACCCTTGTATATCTGGACAGTTTCCAGGGGTTAATTTTTATGGAATTATTATGAGATGTTTCAGCAGAAGTTGAATCTGCACTATGTTTAAGAGCTGCTGAGAGAACTATCCTCAGTAAATTTCTCTAATCCTAGCTTCAGTTCCTAGGTTTCTGGAACCTAGGAACCTGGGGTGGCGAGTTCCACGGATTAATATGTATCACACAAGAAAGTACTTTTCTGCCTTTTCAGTAAAACAGTTTCCTGACAATTTCCCAGACAGCCCTCTAGTTCTGTGCTGCTGTCTTTATTTTCTGCTTTCTTTTTATGATTTGTAGACATCTAGGACACAGCCCATTCCAGCTGTCTCTTTTCCAAATTGAAAAGCTTTATTTAGTCATTCCTTGTATGGTAGCTTTTTCCTATCAGAGCTATTCTTATTATCCTCACCTCTGTCATCTTTGATTTTACAATAGTTTATAAGATGACATACCAGAACTGAATGAATACTCAGCATACGGAAAAATCATGTAAAAACATATCTAGTCCAATGTTTTGCTTTGTAAGAGCTTTCTTCCTAAAAATACTATGACTTGAAAAATCAGAGCATGGCATTTTTTCAGAATAAAAGCTACATGTAAAGTGATGTTACATTTGGTCACTTATTTTAAAACTGGTCACTTTGCTAGCCACATGGGAATTTAAAAAGCAAAGACCTACCATTGCAAAAATTTATCCTTTCTTTTATTTCATTGCCCTCTTGGGTTTGTGTAAATAGCTTACGGACTTTGTGACTTTGTGAATGGCTGCTGTGATGTAATTGAGGTGTTAATTCTGAAGCCTAATGACAATGGAAGTAAAATTGTTATACTTCTCACAGTATGTCATTTTTTCAGAAATACTGACATGCTTTGGTAATATAAAAGAAGGCAGTACACAAATCAATACTTTCCATTCCCCAAGTTCCATTGTAAGCATATGATTTTAAAAGACTCTACTGCAGTGTTTTATATTCCGTTTAAAATGTCTGTTTAAGAAATTGTGTGATTTATTTTTGATAGGTTACACAGGCGTCCTGCTTCAGTTAATCTTTTGGCATTGGATAGAATTTTTTTTGCTGTTTCTTTGAGCGTACGTTTTAATATCTGAATAGAAACCGCTGTTTTTCATAAGTATTGCAAAGGAAAGTGTTCATTACTAAAGTCTTTCTGATAAAACAAAACAAAGTATAAAAAAAATCGGTGGCATTACTTCACACATGCCCTGGACATTAATGATACAACAGTCGTATCACGTAAAAAGTGTGCTGAGATTCGATCTACTCTACAATAAGGTCTTGGGTAACAATATCTTCTGTCACCTAGTGGCTAAGTTATTAATGCATGCTATTAAAGCATATGCATATTTTTCTGATTTTCCTCTTCTTCATTTTTTAATCCCTGCATCTAATTTCAAGCATCTGTGACATAGCAGTTTTTTGTGTCAGAGAGGAATAGAAGGGAAAGAAGCTATCAGCATCACAACACTGAGCATCGAGAATGTGGTCTCTGATGAAAACATAGAAAGGCCATTTCACAGAGACAGTGCCAATGGATTTTTTATGCCACCATTACTGCCAAAGTACACTGCAACCCATTAACTTATTTCATATTGAGTTGTCTGTAGACCCAGTGTGGCCTGCCAGATATGATTCAGCTGACTATGTTCACATTATGTTAAATATATGTGTTTCAGCAGAACAAAGTAAAATGCCAAGCTGATATTTCAAACAAACTTTTGTCTTTTCAGTGGAAACCATTTTACAAATTAATTTCAGCAGTAGGCTGCTGCAAAAATTTTTTTCAGCTGCAATTTACTTATAATTATTGATCATGAACATTAAGTGTTTGGCGTGTGTTGTAGCAAGCAAATTGAACAGCTTCTGAGACAATTTTGCAGGACAGCTGTGTATCTCTATTGAAATGTAATCAACTGGCTCACAGAAAAAAACCAGTCCTTGAGTGTATATGATACCTTTGATACAAAAAGATTCCATAACTTGGAGTTTCTCCCTATTTGTTAAGATCAAAGGTGAGCTGTACAGCTGTGTTAAATTTCATCCAGTAATGCCCGTCAGTGGTGTGTCACTTCAGTAAATGCAGATGGGCACTGACAGAAGACAAGCCTGGACAGAAAAGATTTCTTAAGCTGCATTAGATCATCTTCATTCGTCATTCCGGACTTAGGCCGTCCTTGTCTCTACTGTCAGTCTAGGCCAACATATTTGTCTGACCTCAGCAGATTGCCTGCTGTCTCACTAGCAAAGTATTCCTAACACTGAGCCTTTCCTCCCCTTTTATTTCTCATATGCTTGTGGTGCCTAGGAGTAATCCTTCACCTCATGTGTTTTTCCTCTATTCTCATCCTACTCGGCATAACAGAATTGCTGTGCATTTTTAATGTGTTCTTATAATGAAATCCAGTGAAATTCATTTATGAAGTGGTCTTCAGCTAATCTTAGACTGAGATAGTTGTCATGGGATATTCTTGACCTTTCCATTTTAGAGAATAATTCACAGCTGGGCACTTGGATTCAAGTGCTATTTAGCAGAAGCAGAATGAAAAAGTTCACTGGGCTTACAGCATCAAAATGTCAGTCAGCATTTTGTCCCAAAATCCATTCCCAGGGTTTGAGGTTTTTATTATATTTTTGGTTGGTTGGTTTGTTTGGTTGGTGTTTTGGGGTGAAATGTTTTTGTTGTTGTTGTTGGTTTTGTTTGTTTGCTTTGTTTTAGTTTGGGTTTTTTTTTTTGTTGTTGTTCTTACTGTTTGCTTGGTTGTTTTTGGTTGGTTGGTTTTTGCTTTGGTTTGGGGTTTTTTTTTGTGGGTTTTTTTGGTGGGTTGGTTGGGTCTTGGGTTTTCTATCTCCCTTACAAAGTCATATGCATAGTTCAGGCAGGATTGAAATATTCTTTGTTTCTATGTGCTCCTTTTCTCATCCAGAGATAATGTTTCAGTCACATTCACCTTTTACCAAGTCAAGTCCTTCTGTCTAGATTTTTGTATCCTTGAGTATGTTTGCATAAGGATAGGAGCAGAGTGTTCCTATTTCTAAAGAAAAGAAATATATAAGTTTAAAACTCTTTGCAATATTTAAGCCACTTCATTACCTGATGGGCAATTAGAATCCTGAACAGAACAACTGAAGTAAGGCACCAGGCTAATTCCGAAGAATCTCTCAAACCCACAAGAACTGTATTAGCTTATGCTTAAATCACCCACTAGTTGTCTGCTAAGAGAACTTCCAGGCCCCAATCGTATAGAATTCTTTGCAGAACTATAGAGTGTGTGTTGCACATCTCACAGCTAAGAAAGTGATGATGTAGATAAAATAAACTAATTACCTGCTGTGAACACTCATCATTTTATAGAAACAGACTCAAAATCTTATTTCTTATGATAAAACTTGGAGAAACCTTAGTTCAAATACTCCAGTCATGCAGTTTCATGTTGCAAGAACCATGAAATTACGGTCCACAAAGTTTCTCTTTCTCAGCTTCTGTGGGTGGGATTCCTTTTATTTCAAGATTTTCATATTCAGAAACCAAGCTGTGGCATGCATAACTGTTTACACAGAGCTTTCAGGGAGGTGAGAAGTGATAACTTTGTTGTCTTGCAACAGTATCCACCCCAAATCAGAAGTAAACATTTTTTCATAGTTATGTATTGAGGTGTAACTTTAAAAAAGTAATTACAAAACGCGTGAAGAGGTAGAAGATCTAAGTGCCTCGTCTGAAACAATTTTCTGTGTGAACCACTGTTTGTACATAGTCCTGTAAAATAGAAGGGTTTGCCATCAATGCAGTTGTGCATATGGGATAAAAATATTCTGAAAATTAGAGATTCCAATCTGCAAATTGCTGGAATATGGGTGGCAAATAAATTGGCAGGAATTTCTCTTCAACTTAGTTGAGGGGGGATGATAAACTGTGACTTTCTTTTCATTATCTCAGAGAAATGTCCGAGACATCTCTAATTGTAGTAAATAATTATGTCTAGATATTTACTGTCTTCTTCATGCTATGACAATCAAATCATGTCTTAATTTGACATATTTTACATACTAACATAATTCTACAAATGGTTTTAGGTCACAGCAGTCAAAAATAATCCCTCTACGAAAAGAGTCCAAAAATATTTTCCTTTTCTCTCTGTTGCAGATACTTGAAGTACATAGCTTTCACAAAAATTATTTGTGAAAAATTCCTATACAAAATAAGTACTGCTCTAATATTAGGAGATACTGGGGTTAAATCGTTAATGAAATAGCTCAGATAAAAGATTAAATGTTATTTTCTACCCTTAATATTATATATCAATATAATATAGTTAGGCACAGTGTTATTTGAAATCAGAAACTCATTTTTAGGAAAGATAGGAAATTATTTTGAATGTAATAATGTATCTCTATACCATGTCTACTAGGGGCCTAGCAAAAATTAATATCAAATTAATTTCCAAAGCAAAACGGAATCTGAAATCCTCATCATTTATTTATAATTAAATAACATTTACTTAGCAAATATGGGGGGTTGATTAAGTTGATTTTTAGAAAGATTGAAAGGAAGGTGAAGGCAGTTGTCCAACTCTGTTAAGGAACAAGTTCTAGGTTTGTTATCACACAATTCTATTTTCCTGTGTACATTTTGTGTCGGTCAATCTTTTTTCTACTCTCTTGCTCAGCTCACTTATCTCCTAACCTTCATTTTCCAGAACAATTACCATTTAGTAGTATTTTTAGTCCAATTAGAGCCTCTAAATATTGGTTTTGTCTGAAAGAAAATAATACCACATGTAAAGTGCAAGTCCTAAAATAGTCTAGAATTAAAAAAGAGATATCGTGGTCAGGCAATGTTATGGGAGAAAAGAACCATCTGCCCTTAAACTGTAACCAGTATTTCAAGGTAGAAGAATTTTTTTTTTCTAACTCTGTGGAAAGCAATACCTGCAATAAATGGTCTGGAGAGATCATGGAGTCTTCCTTGAGAGAAGCCATTAGGAACAGATTAGAACGGCACAGAGCAAGAACAATATAAGCACACTGATTATTCCACCAGTGACAGAATTAGAGGACCTTGCTCTCTGCTTTGAATTTTATTATCAGATGCTAGGAGGAGCAATAGCTCTCACTTTTTCTGATTCTTGTGCAATCTTCCATGTTTTGCTTGGTATAAACTGTAGCGTCCTGCAGAGAGTGCTGGGAAAAACAGAGGCAGAGTTCAAACAGTTTTGGTCAGAGAATTTGGACAAGTTTCAGGGATAAATATCAGCCTTTGCAAATGACTACCTAACTGTAGAATGATGTCAACAAGTATTAATACTGTGCTATGAGTTGTATCCACTCCTAGCAGCTCCACTTATCAGTGCTCCCCCTCCAGAACGGTACACCGCCATGCATTGGCTTTGATAGCCAGTCTTTGTGGCCCAACTAGTGCCCAAAATCTCTACAGTTTTTTCCTCTTAAATTTGATGTATTTACAAAATAATTTTAAAACTAAATAGAAAAAGGTTTCTGACTGCTTAGGAATTCTTTCCTCTGAGAAAAGAGTGCAGGTTTAATGTTTATTATTTGCAGTGATATAGCACCAAGAAATAGGAAATAGAAACAATGCCAGCTTAATAATGACTGTTACCGAGAGAAATATTAATAGAAAACTCCTTTCCACTTACCCCTACAGGCAAATGCCCATGAAATAGCTGTCAGGCAGGCATCAAATATGATCAATATCAGTCACGATGTTGATTACAATTTGTTTTCAGAGACAATAAAAAAAGAAAGGTTTAACCTATTGAACCTTTCATGCTGAGACAGGTAAGAGCACTTACACTTAAAGCACTGTAGAGCTATCAACAGCGGACCTCCAGCCTTTCTTCCCTACAGTCAAATGTTGTTTAATTCTAAACAGATCTGCTTTGAATTTGGACAGGGTTTTTATTTATACCTAAAAATAAATATTGTAGCAGTGAGTATTATTATCGGAATTCAGCAGAGACAAAGAAAAAAGCAAGAGGATGGCACAATAAAGATCCTGGTAGAGTTTCTATTATCTTTCAAAATGAATCATAACTATATTTGGAAATTCTTGCATTTCGAATTGTACAGGCTGCTTCACTATAAGTGAGCTAATTTTCAAAGAGTATAAGCTTTTGATCAATCATCAAGCAGTCTGCTTAGCATTTTACATGGTATTATTTGAATATATTCTAATCAGAAAAATTAGTATCGACCTGCAGAATATAGTGTAGTCAACAGCTGATAAAAAAATCCAGAGGATTTACTTGTTCTGGTAACTACAGTGATCTACTTTCTCAGTGAGCATTAACTAGATAAGTAACATGCAGTCAGTAACAAAACCATTTAATGAACAGCCGGAGGCTCGACCCCTGTGATCATAAAAGTACTTTGGCTGCATTTTCACGAATAGTACAGAGTAGTACATCTTGGGAAACTAAAAAGTTAATTCTAAGTAGTATTTCTTCTCTTTAATTTCATTTGAAACTATTTCTGTCATCATATTTGACTCTAAATTTCAATATACATTGTGATGCAATAAACAGCTGCAGCACAGATGTGCTGCAATTTAGAGATGGAGGAATTGATTTTCTTAGTTGATAGAAAGGAGAAGTTTTACATTCATTAAGCAACCTCCTGTTACATCAGCCTCAAGGGAAACTTCATCAAAGTGCCCAGAAGGATGTCGCTATAAGTTATCATTTGCAAATCTTGGGTAATCATAAAAGATTCTTTTTTCAAGAGATTATTATATTCCTGTTTGTCTATAACTAATATTCCCTGAAGACCTTTAAAAATATTGATTTAATATTATATAGGAAACATTAGCTGAGTTATTTCTGAAGTTCTGGGTACTGTGCTTAGTAAATAATATTTCCGTAAGGCTGATTTTAGAGTTTTGTATTTCCTTTTTCTTATTCTGACTTTTAATATATAGTATGCAATTCAAATTATTTAGAATGATAGACCCTTGTACATACACATTTAATGTCTTACATATTTCCTTCTTCTACCAGGGAATAACTTTAAAGTACTTGTTATCTTTCCTAGAGACTTACTATAGTTTGACTTGAGTGTAATTTGTTTTTATATCATTGGCTTATATTCAATCTAAAGTTACTCTCAGCTACTCTTTCCTTGCCCTTCCTAATTAGAGTAACATTACAGAGATTTGAATCAAGAAGTAGATCCCAAAGCATTTAGCCACAAATTAATATCTTACATTAAATGGAAAAGGAGCAGGGTAATGAAAGATGGAAAAATGCCTAGAGAAAAAAAAAAAAGTATTTTTCTTCCCAGGCTCTGAACTTTTAATAATACATGTAACTTCTGAGATAGATTAACTATGTAAGAGAGTTTAAGGAAAGACTCCATTTCAGTACCTTTGGCCATCTAAGACTTAATGTGGTCTATTAAGAAGCCAATGAAAACTTTTAAATCACCAGGAAACGATTGCTGAATAAAAGTATTTTCATGCCTTTTCAAGTGTCCCTCATGGAAGGCATTTTATGTCATATTTTTATTTTGAGTTAAGAAATTTCCCTTATTCCTTGTAACTTTTCCTTTTTCCTGCACACACACTTAAAAAAAGGTAAATTCCTTATTCCTATCAATGTTCATTGTTCCTAGAAGAGGACAGGACTGACTTGCACACCAAAGGATAGATTCATTGATACTTGCAAAACCTACATCTGTCTGATTTATCTGCAACCACTCCTAATAAGGAATTTAATTAATGAAAAAACTGTAACTACAGAAGTGCAATGAGTTATCTTCTAGATGATAACACTGCTAACAAAAGTGACAAAAGAGAAATCTCCAAATGCTACAATTATTTCTTTTCCCTCAGTCTCTTTCCAACTGTTGAACTGCAAAATTTTTTGAGACTTGTCTCAGTTGAAGAAGCCACAGTCTTCTGCATGGATGTTCGCCTTCTAATAATGGCCCTCTGTACGTACCAGTATTGTCACAGACCTCTTGGAGCGTGCATACACTTGCGTGCCACTCAACAGGGGACGGAGCAAGGATGAATGTTTTAATTGATACTTCCTATAGGTGAAGCTTCAAAACTTATTTGAGCTAGTTCTTTCCTAATCCTTTCCTAGGATCTGTTGTTGCATCGTGGCTGTGATACTTTGCTCATTGCCTGCAAGAAAACGCATTTCTTGTGGGAAAATGTCTTTCCAGTGATGTGGATATGATTCATGATTTTGACCAGTAGTCAGGTTTTCCTTTTTTGTTTGGCTGGTTTTTGTTTTTCTTAAGTTGTTAGTGATTTGCAATTTTGAAGTTCCATGTAGCATTTCATAGATATAATACATGCCTTGCTGTGTGACAGTTTCAATTGCACTTTGGCTTGGTGACTTTGTAGAGTGATCACATGTTGGTCTTGAAGCAGGTGCAAATCACACTCACACAAACATGCTGGTTTAGAGGTCAGGGACTCTTCCCATTGAGTTTAATCCATGATTACTGCAGTGCAAGTTTAGAATTACTGTAGTGTGGGTAATACTTGGTTTAGACTATTCCTGTGTTTTGAGATTTTTTAGTACAGTTATCTGTGGTCCATAGTATCATTTGTGGATTCAACACCATTTTTTCCTTAGTTTTCCTACTGTCTTATCAGGCTTTGTGATAGATATCTCTGGCACAGAGGGAGAGATAACAGTCAGTAATTGCCAGTTGGAAATCTGTATGGTTCACAGTTCTGTGTAAATCAGTGCTTGTCAAATACGAGTTTCAGGTACCTCAGAGTCTGCCATTTATTATGTTGTATGTTTCTAGGGGCATGTTGCACCTGATCCTGTATAATGCTGGTTAATCTTAGTTTTCTAGGAGGGCAGTGTAAGAGTCTTCTCTTAGTCAGACTCTGTAAATGTGCTTTTCACCTGTTATACAGCTATAACACATTAGGTGCACTTTGTGCTGCATCAACATATGCTGAATGAGTGATGGAGTGAGCTCATAAAAGACGGGGCAGAATTGATATAAGCTGTATATTTTATTCTCCAATATAAAGCAGATATAACAGATGTTAACAGATTTGCATCAACATACTTTTACCTTTTCCTCACCAGTGATGAGTGGTCAATGTTGTGAGAATGGAACGGCGTTGTGTATGTTCTCAGGAAAATACTATTCCATCCCTCAGGAATCTTAGCTTCAGGGTCTGTAAATATTTATATTTAGACCATAAAGAGACCATAAAAGCCAGAGCTAAAACAGATTGTTTATTTTCTTTAATATTTAAATTTGTTTCACTCTCTATGAAACTCAACAGTCATCACACATCCCAAATATTTAGAGAACTAATAAGATGAGCCCACACCTGCTCCCATTTATTTCTGCTGAGAACTTTCAAATAAAGCAAAATACCAAGTTTGAGCAGCAAACGGAAAAATTGCTGCCTCACACAGGCAAATCATTGCCTTGGGATGCATTTTGACAGTGTTTGAAAGTTCATCAAGCAAAAGTTTAAAACAAAGTATAATGCAGTTTTAGTCCTAATTTCTTATAGCTGGAAGGGTGTTACGGTACAAGGAATAACAGTAATTTTTTTTTTACTGTCTTGTCAGAATTTGCTTTGCAAATACAGTGCTTTTAGTTGTAACGACAGAGGCAATGTTATTGACATCAACCACATGATTTGTGAAATAGAATTAATATTTTGAAAAATTATTTCCTAATGAGTTCTTATACAGCAAAATCCTGTTTATGGGAGAATATGAGTTGTCTTAACTTTCTGTTACACAAAATGTTTCTCCTATGATTTTTATGATGCTCCCTATTAGTAAACACATTTCTTGTGGGAAAAAAATATAAATCTACCTATTAGCCATTCCCATTAGCAATTTAGCTGATGTAGAGAAGAACACATATGGATTTAAGAATGGTGGTGAAGATTAGGCGCTCTTCTTGTTTGTACTGAATTGATATTAGCCCATCAGCTGTGACTTTGCACTAGATTTGTTTGGACACTTTAAGGTTTTTTTTAGCCTATGCTTCAGTCTGGTTTTAGCCTATGCTTGAGTCTGTATTTCAGGACTTCAAATTTCAGCTTTTTTGTAGATTAATTGTATCCTGGCTTTGTCTTTAATGAAGTCATTTTCCATTTAGTAAAGCGGGAAAATAATAGTGAATGAGGTGGTCCAAAACTAATGATAAGTTTAAATAAAATCTCTATCTCTAGTTTAACTTTTTTTTTTAAAAATTAACAACCCTTTCTTTTAAGATATAAGCCCAAAAAATGCCTTTTGTTCTGTTAATATAAACTTCTTATTAGAGAATTAGTAAGTGAAATACTTGCTATCTTTCAATCAGTGTTTGTATAGGTCTATTTAATACGTAGGTCAGGATGGGTGAACCTTTGCTTCAGAACTACCTGGGTATTGCAGTAACAAAGCTATTCAAGCCTTAGATATATTAATATACCTTAAACAATGAGAGTTCTTGCTGTCAAACAACAGTGTAGATAAACTGCGTTTGATGAAATATTGTATTTTAATAAAAGTAAGTTTGGTGAAAGGGCTAGGAAAGTAGAATGGAAGCCAGAATGGATAGGAGGAGTCTTCTGTCTGCTTTCTCTACAGTCTTAAAAGTGCTGTAGCTCCATGACTCTTTGAAAAGGAAAAGGCAGTAGAAAACATAGATAAATTTCATCTAATTAAATGTTAAACTGCATGCCGTTTTGTAGGGCACACAGAAAATTTATTCACCATGTTCTTTTTGTTTTAGAGCCAACTTTTCTAGTAGAAAATGGATTTTGTGAGGGCATATGCCTCCTTATGAACTAATAAAAAATTGTGAAATAATAACTGATTAAATAACGTTAAATCTGAGAGAAAATTCTAAAATTCTCAATTTCTAAGAGAAAATGAGTTTTAACTTCAGTATAATGTGAGCATTTACATCACAAGTCTGCTGGGCTTGTTTACACAGCCGATGGGTGCTTAAAATCTGGCCTTTTGTGAATTGATGTGGGTATAACAAGTGGTAAAGACATCGAGTCTATACAATAAATTCTACTTCAGCAACGTAATATAGTAAGAAAATTGGTGCTTAACGTGTTGTTCTGATTGGCCCTTTACATGTAACAACTGCGACTGCTGCTGTACCTAAATGAAACTCTCATGGTTCTTTCCCAAAACCACATATATATATATAATTTGTTTGTCATGGGAAGCCCAGCACTGGCAATGACCTGAGGTAGTACAGAGTAACCTCTGTGTCCTGACCACGCCCTCTCCTGGCTGCTGCAAAACTTAAGCCTGTCCCGGCTGGAACCAGGACGAGAAGGTAGTAGCACACATGGTTAATATGAAAATGGCAAGAGCCATTTTTAATTGTAAGAGATGTTTTGGGATGCATGGAGACACTATGAGTGTAACTGCTGTCTGACTGCATAATACGTCTAAAAGGAATCAAATTAAGATCATGGGAACTCTGGTGGTTACTAGAACTGGGAAAAGGAATCATCAGCCTGTCTACTCACCCCAGACCTAAGCCTTCTGATTCCTTTTATATGTACATTAACTTACATCTGAAATGATAAATTGGAGAGTTTGATGCTTTCTGCCCTGACAGTAGACACTTTTACATACGGACTACCCTGAAATATCAGTTTCTTGCTTGTTGCCCTCACTTTGAGTCTGCCCTGGAACACTTGTAACTTTACAGCTTGAACGGTTTGGTCTGCCCCTGGAATCCCAATTCTTGATGATGGAACATGACAACAGTTTGTTCCCTAAATAATCCTATCATACTAAAGGAAAGTTCTTGGCAGTGGCTAATCTCTATTTAATCCCATCACAGGAAAATTCTTGGCAGTCACTCCTTGAAAAAAAAAAACCAGGGAAAGTTAGTTTAAAATATTAAACCAAATAAATAACATGATCACATTAAAAAATAAAACAAGACAGGATTAAGTCAAGAGAGGGGAAAAAACAGATCTGATTGGATTTTTTCCATTGCAAATTAAAGTACAGCTGCTTGGGGCAGAGACATGATGCTAGGTTCTTCTTGCAGTAATTAGAAAGCCAGTGCTGCCAAAAACTGTTTTCCCATCTGCCACTCAGTTCGCGGGATGTTCCTAAAGCCCCTCTCAGAAGGCTGGTGTTCACTAATCCCAGTCAGCCATGAAACTGAACCTGTAGCACACACCAACAAAACAACCCCAGAAAAAGAAACTGGGAGAGTACTTCTCTCTGTAGTCACGTCACAAAAATATTTGAAAATCTCAGACAAAGCAAAGCCTTGATCCTGAAAAGAACAAAAACTTTGTCGATGTTAGTGGTTCCTGTGCTGACGGAGGAATTGTGGGCCTTTCTAACAATGTTTAAAGTGTTACCTTTCTATCTGTTTTGAGTTGCTTTAGAAACAGGCTTAGCATGTTTTGAAATCAGACAGATTTTGTTTTCAGAACACTTTATCTTGTTTTTCTTTTCAAAAGATCAAGATTCATGACTATGAAGAAAAGGTACTTAGTGATTTTCAGTTTTTCTGATGAGGAAACAATAGGGAATTAACTGAGTTTGGTTGAAGATGAGTAAAAAGGGAGGAAATCTCCCCTACTGGAACGTATAATCTTGGGCCTCTTTTCCACAAGTGCAGTGTCTTATTCTATAATACAACTCTTTTTAGCTATTCGGATTTTGTAGTTGTTTGAAGATGAAGTTTCCATTGGATAACCCAGCTGTCAGACTGATTTCTATATTTCCCACATGGATTAGAACTACTTAATTAATATTCAGCAGATAGAAGTTAAACTGATCAGTTTTAACATTAATATGCTATAAAAAGGCAAGGGAATATACAATCAACATTATGCCTAAAAAATGCTTCTGTAGGTTTTTTTGTTGCATGTGAGCTGAAGATTTCTTAAATGTAGGGTGTTGATTTTTTGAGAGACTAACATAGAGAGTTCTTACTTTTTAAATCTCTGAGAAGCAGAGATATTTCAGGTATTGCACACTCATTAAGAAAAATGCCATCCGGTTCCTTAGTAAAACTAATACTGAACTTGTAAACATATAACACTAAATAGCATAAGGTCTTATATTTGAAATACAGGTTTTTATGGGTAGATTTTAATCCAGATGCAGTAGGTATTAGTTTAATGGCATTACTTAAACACATTTTCACTTTGTCACCATTACAGTTTTTCATATACAAAATTGAAACAAAATGTTTAATTCTCCTCCATAGCATGGACAAGTGAACCTGTGCTGTATTCATGCCAAGGTGGTCTCTCAGCCTGCATGAGTATTCTGAATTTGCAGTGTGTGACAGTCAGACTCTTCAGAGCATTAAAGGAGAGAGATATTCTCACAGGCAGCTCCAAATGTCTCAATACTCTGCAAGTAAATAGCTAGCAGCATGAAATCCTTCAACTGAATAGCTGATGGGACTCTTTAGCTCTGGCAAGACAGAAATCGGTTGCCGATACCTAAAAGGGCAGAGAATTGCAGACCAGTCCCCAACAGAAGACAACCATTGATCCTGAACCACCCAGTAGGTGAGCTGGCAGAGCCTCCCACGACAGACAGAGCTCTTAGCAGAGAGGTAGAAGTCATTGCACAGCATGCTCATACTCATGGCTTGCTAGCCACTTTTGGAAACATTTCCAACATCTCTGCTACCCAACGGCATTTTTTTACCTCTTTCTGAGCCTTTTTAGATGAGCTGACAGTCCAGAAACTCGAGAGGGGAAGCAGTCCTGTGACCTTTGCTGCATCATGCAAACACCACCACATGCACAGTTAGCGTGCAGCAGCGTTAATACAGAGAGGGAATAAACTTCTTTCAAGCAGTGGCTTAAATCAGCTACAAAAAATGGCACAAATAAATGTGTTCTTTTGGCCTTTTTTACTTGCTTTTTGCTCATACCAATGCTACGGTACAAATCACATGGCTACACGGAGGTCAACCATTGCTGTACTTTCTGGAAAATCATAGCCTACACAGGTGAATACTAAGAACTTTTGGTCACTGAGCAAGTGGTTAAAATAATTGCACAAAAGAAATACTTGTAAAATTTAAAACACTTAATCATAATGAATAATTAGAGTATATTAGTATAACATGCTTAAATGTGTCATGTACAGACAAGAAGTTTTCTTGGATGAATGTTAATAGCTGGAGTAACATTGTAACAGATTAAGCAGCTAAGATCAGAAGATACAAGTATGTGTCTGAGAGGATTTCTCAGTTATTTTAGCAGATTTACTACTAGCTCACCGCAGGCTTCTTGGCACATCACCCAGCATCGTAGAATCATAGAATGTTAAGGGCTGGAACGGTCCATAAAGTTCATACAGTCCCAATCACCCCCGCGATAGGGAGGGACACCTCCCACTAGACCAGGTCATTCAAGACCTTATCCAGCGTGGCTTTGAACACTGCCAGGGTTGGGGTATCCCCAACCTCCCTGGACACCCAGTTCCAGTGTCTCACCACTCTCACAGTAAAGAATTTCTTCCTAACACCTAACCTATTTTCCCCTCTTTCAGTTTGTACCCATTACTCCTTGTCCTATCACTACACTTCCTCTTTTGTTTCCCTGTAGGACCCCTTCAGGTACTGGAAGGTTGCTATGAGGTCTCCCTGCAATCTTTTCTTCTCCAGGCAGAACAGCCCCAGCTTTCTCAGCCTGTTTTCATAGGGGAAGTGCTCCAGTCCTCTTACCAACTTCGTGGCCTTCTCTGGAATTGCTCCAACA
This sequence comes from Mohoua ochrocephala, assembly GCA_013398855.1. Lineage (NCBI taxonomy): Eukaryota > Metazoa > Chordata > Aves > Passeriformes > Acanthizidae > Mohoua > Mohoua ochrocephala. Next base: position 26,592 of record VZTA01003774.1, read on the forward strand.
GTTCCATGTCCTTCTTATGTTGGGGACACCAGAACTGGATGCAGCACTCCAGGTGGGATGTCACAAGAGCAGAGTAGAGGAGGACAGTCACCTCCTTTGCCCTGTTGGCCATGCTGCTTCGGATGCTGCCCAGGATTGGTTTGGCTTTCTGGGCTGTGAGTGCACAGTGCCGGCTCGTGGTGAGTTTGCCATCAACCGCCACACCCAAGCACTTCTCTGCTGGGCTGCTCTCAATCACTTTGAGCTTCAGTTTACTCCCATGCTAATAATGGAAATCAGGCATATTTAACTGTTCTGAGAATTACACAGAGCTCTGATTTAAACTGCAGGTGCACCATTAAATGCAAAAGAAAGCACATTTGGCTGTCCATGTGGGTGTTAGACTGGCTGTTACAGAACTCACCAGAGACTTTAAAGTGCTAGAGAGTTCCAGAAAACAGTACATGTAATAAAATTGAATTAAAAATTAGGTAAACTTCATAGCAAAGTTTTTTTAACATTTCTCATAATGGATATGTCATGAAAGAAGATGTTTACAGAACCTTGCAAAAAATATCATTTTGCCAGGCCAGCCAGCAGAAAAATCAACCCAAAATGAATTTCCACTCATGATACAGAAGCAACGACATATGAATATATTTTGAAAAAAAGTAAGGATGCATGGGCAACTTGATTTATGACATAAATAAATGTAAGGCGTATTAGTAAGATTAGTTTATAGGGGTGTTAGCACAAATCAAAATATGCAGTACCAAATTCAATTGCTTGCTGCACAACAGAAGTACAGCAGTCTAATGGAGAAGATATAGTATGTCATAAAAAAAGCAGAGTGGTTTCCAAGTATTAAATATATTAATGTTATTAATAACAGGGTAGTGCAGGATCTTGCGCCTGTTCTTATTAAACATCCTCATTAATAACCTGAACCAAAGGGTGGCATTATTAATGAAATTTGCTGCTACTGATGACTTTGTGAAGTTGCAAGCCCTCTCACAGTATATTAAGACACCTGGAAAGCCTAGGAATAGGAATGAAAATTTAATTTAGAATCAGTCTGTGAAATGCATGTGCTACAATTTTGCTATCTTCACTGCATAATGAACTGAAGTTTAAGAATTCCTTAGATGTACATAAATATAGCATGCATATGAAAGACATCCAAAAATGTGGCTTCAATTGGAGAGAAAAGCCTGACAATCATAACCCTTAAACAGTAGAGTGTGATAGAAGAGCCTGTTGAAAATTATTTTATAATATATATGGGTAGATTTCTGATGTATTTTGGCTACATGTATCTATGTATCCTACAACAGAAACATTTCTGTCTACAAGTCTATGGTGTCATAAGACCCCTACCTTCAATATGTGCACACCGTCAGAGTCATGGTGGATCAAATGATTTGGAAAAACAGATATGATACTTGCATGTTAAGTCATAGCCTGAATACAAAGTTAAAAGTTAAGCAAATTGTTCTAGGGAATCTGCAGAAGTACAAAAACAAGCAAGCATGCAAAAAGTTCACAGAGCCTGGATTGTCTTGTCTGTGTCTGAAGTATAAAAAATAAATGAGTAAATGAGTAAACTTCCATTAGTGCTTTTGAAAGAGAAATGGCCAGTCTCTGTGTCACAGAAGTATTGGAAGTGATGGTTAACTTGGGTGTTCTGTATGGATACATGGCCTAAGGCCTTGACAAAAAAGTTTCTTTACATGGGAAAACACCTTTCTTGAGAAAATAGGGCAGCTATATCATCTGGCATAGTGGAAGCTAAATTTGACAAATAATGGTGGGAAAGTAACAGTCCTTCAAGTTGTAAAGATAGCTCCATGGATTAAGATGGACTTACAGAAAGAACTTCCCCAGCTTCCATAAATATTATCAATATTTATATCCATCAATATCAAGTTCCCACCAGTATATGGTATGTTAAACATATTAATGATAAATTATGGGTTTTTCAAACTTCTCTGAAACAAGCCATGCACACACTCGTATTTTCAATTCTCATAAAATCGAAATAAGTTGTATCTTAAAATACTGTATGACAAGTATCAGAGCAGTTTAAATGATTTGTCAGAAGTTCAATAGGAAATAGTCACATATTTCACAGGAAAGCTTCACCTGAGATATTCCTTTGGCTTGGATCTGTGCTGTCATTACAGTGCAGTGAATACTATGCCTAGTACTGATTCACACGCTGATCAGGAATGTCAGTATGGAAGCGTTCAAGGCCAGGTTGGATGGGGGTCTGAGCACCCTGGTCTACAGAAAGATGTCCCTGTCTGTGGAAGGGAGTTTGGAACGAAATGATTTTTAAGGTCCCTCCTAACCCAGGCCATTCTATGATTCCATGAAAAACAGATCTTTCTTACAGATCATAAGTACCTGGTGCTGGGCTGCTGCCAAAATAGTTTAATTGCTGCTAGTGCTATAGGGCCAAAAGATGGGAAGGTGTCCACTGGATTTTATTCTTGCAAGTTATCAAAAATAATTGACTGTAAGGGACTGTTACTGTTTTTCACAGTAAATAATATATTTGCTGAATCTGTTGAATGTTCTCTACAAACATGACAAAACCCTAAGCTGCCAGTTACACTAATTTTACTGAAATTCTCTTACTGGTTGTCTATGTCATACTGAGGTTTTTTCAGTGATTTAGTGAAGAAGAGAAATTTTCCTTCAGCATGGTGAGCATTTATAGGATTAAAATAAATTGTTTATTGTAAAGGGCAGGTAAAGAAACACAGTAATGCCAAGTTTAGTATGCAAGTCAAAAAGCCATATACACCACTATTTTGGAAAAAAAAAAAAAAGAGATGAAAAAGCAAACGGTTTAGGAAATGATGTTAAATATTTTCAAGCCTCTCAATTATGTAGCACTAATAATGACTGCTACATAAATCAACACACCTTGCTCAGCAGATCAGAAACACAGTTGTGGATGAGTAGCAGCTTGAACCTGGAAGCTCAAAGGACAGTAAAAGTTTAAAATTGTACGATATCATATTCAGTGTCCCATGGCACATAAAGAGCAATATACTGTCATTCATGCTAACATTAACTACTGTAATATTTCAGGTAAAAGAGTATATGTCTCTAAGGGATAATACATTCAATTAATTAGGGATCAGAGTCAGGAACAGGTTCTCAAATAATTTCTGCTTTTCCCCACAAGATAATTTCAGAACTGTCAGTAATATAAATGAAAAACAGTAGCAACGCTATCTGGCACTAATTATAGCAGTTACCCCTACTGTGATAGTAAAGATTGCCTCCTGCAATGGTAATAGCTATCATTTGAATGGTGCCTTTCATCTCCAAAAATCCCCAAATACTCTCCAAATTAGAAATTTGATCTTTCTGGGTATATGCAAATCCTTGATGAAGGAGGTCTGAGACAGAAAGAGTATTGCTTTTTTAACATCTATGTGTCTGATGACCCTGCAGACTTTATCCAGAAGCTCACATTGATTTTTGGAAGTTAAATTACTCAAATGGAAAAAATCATTTAGACATCAGGAATAAAACCAAGTGTGCAAACCACATGTCCAAACCCTCAAACACTGCTTTATTGGCAAAAAAATATTCAAAGAATTATACTTTGTAATGACATTTCTTTTCCCTCCTCCCTCTTTGCATTTCTTCCATAAAGATAATTTTCCTTTACCCAGTTACTCACATGTAAATATACAAAACTCTTTGTAGCAGAGGCAGAGCTCAGTATACATATTTGTTATATGTTTTTACCAGTACTAGTTCTGCCATTACCATGCAGAGTAATGCATCCCATAGTTCATCTGAAACATTCAGAAATGGGAATTTATTAAACAGACCTTCTTCATGTTATGAAATGTGGTAACCCGGAGCCATCACAGAGGTTAAGAAACTATATAAACAAGCTGTTTTTCTAGATTGAAATGACTCAATAAATGACAAGATAAATTTTATCAGGGCAAATGTGGCTACTGACAGTGACATCTGGGCAGGGTGTGTGACTGAGACACAGGCTCCTACGGAAAGGTTGAGGGGCCTTTACAGATCCCAAGAAGTGAGGAATCTGTTTTCAGGCTCAGCTGTGACTCAGTGTTTAGAATGCTGCATTTCCAGACAACTGTTCTTCCTCACAAGCATAATTATTCACCTTGCTAGAGGAATGAAAGCTCATTTTGACCTAGAATTTTTTAATACCAAAGAGATAAGACTTTACTTCTGATTTATCTTTTTTAATGTTAAACTGTATTTTCTTCATCAGCCAGTGAGATTTCATATGGAGGAAGGAAATGTTCTTGTTCATTGCAGATGCATAACACCTAACCTGGGGCTCTGAAATTCTCAAAGAGCTTTAGAGAAAAGCCAGAAATGTAAGTGTTTGCAAATTCAGGCTTTAATCGAGGTGCTAGCCCAGCTTTAGCAGAGCACTGAAGTACATTTTTGAGACTAGTTTACTTTGATGGAATATAAGCACCTGCTTAAATTGAAACACATATTTAAATAAGCACCTGCTTAAGTGATTTGCTGAAACTGAGTTTCCACTACTTTCTCTGGGAGAACCTTTATGCCCTTCTCAGCAGCAAGCATCAATAAAGGGGCCTGATTACATTATAAAATGTCTAACAAATACTGTTTAATGCTGACTTTTTAGGTCATCACTGCTGGGAATAGCAAATAGTTTTTACTTTGCCAGGTGAGATTAATTTCTAAGTAAATGAGGCTACAAAATACCCTACACAGCACCTGTGGGCTGTTCTGCTCCTGTAACTGGAGAGGAAAAAAAAGATAATGATGCTTTTTAAAAGCTTACAGTTTGAAATATGTGGCAATATCTTTTGTTTATTTTCTCTCATTAAAAATAAAAAAAAAGAAAAAAAATCCCAGCTATAAAATAATGGGCAATGATTTCCTCTTGTACCTCTGCTTTAAAACAAAATGCTGGGTTTTTTTTCTCTCTGTTATGCTAAAATGTGCCAGCATGGACATAAGTGGAATGTGCAAATACGGGAAGAGTGACCAGATCTCTTGAGAACAAGCTGCAAGTTTCCAATAAATACCCCCACTGTTTGGAGCTTTCTAAAACAAAAAAAGAAAACCAGAGTAAAACTTCTGAGATATATTTCAAACTGGGAGAAAACAAGTCATCTTTTTTAGCAAAACCTAACTGCTGTCAGTACAAGTAAAGTAAGGCTTACTTATGCTATTCAAATTTAATGCTCTCCACGATGAATCTGCTCTACTAATCAGTTAATGTTATTCAATTACCATTAAACAACAAATCTTATCTTTTTCTCTGACAATTGTTATGCATTGCTTCATCATTGGTATCACCTACTAATATGAATTTTTTAGAAGATTTTTCTTTGAAAGAGGCATTATAAAAGAGGCTGACAGTGGTCTGTCATAGAGGGCCTGTGCAGGTGTAGGCCCATTGTGAGATCGTGCTGAAGGTCCCTGCCCACTAAGATGAAGTTACTGGGCTTCCTTGGGTTATTGGGCTCTTAAAAATCCAGAAACATAGAGATGCTGTTCCAAAAACATGGGAAAAGAAGCCTGTTAGAGAGGATAGGGAGGACTGACTGTATTTCCATGGCTGAATACACACTAGAACAGAAGGGGTCTGCTTAGGACAGATTGGTCTCTCTCCATTTCTAATCCATCCCCAGAAGAATCTGTTCTACTGCTGAAAGCAACAGCAGTGTGACACAGGTAACTCTTGTCAGCCCATTCAGACAGCCTTGCATTGGTGTTACAGTTAGGATTTAATCAGGGCTTCTGTGCTAAAGTACATTTAGCTCTGCCATACCAAATTTTAGCTCATTGAAAAGGAATATGTTCAGCATTTCCCTAAAAACTTCAGAGATGTACACAAATACTAAAAATTGTAATCTTTGTAGTTTGACATTTCAAGTGTGATCTAAATGCATTCAAATGGGGTAGGAAGAAGATGGTGAAAAATCATGTGATTTTGCAAATATAGATCTTTCAAAACTCAATTTGAAATTATAACACATCTAGGGGAAACTCACATAAAAATTTTGTTTGGAGACAGAACAAATCTTCCACTTAATTCATTGTTCATTCTTTTATCAAAATATCCATTCTAAAATTAATCATAATGAGAATCGAGAAAGTAGATGTCTGCATTTTCAACTGTATGATTAGAACCCCAAATCACAGTTTTTCTGGATATAAAAAGAGATTATTATTTTCACCTTCTTGATTCTTGCTATATTTTAGCATAATTTCAAAATGTGTAAGTCAAAAAAAGGAAAAATAAAGAGAAACTCATATTTTTCTTTGCATCCTTTATGTATAAATAGAAAGAAAATATGGCCTTCTGAACATCTGAGAGTATCCTCGTCGGTATTAGCACTTTCTAATTACACTCCAAAAGAACAACATTAATGGCTTTTCAAGCACAACAGTGCATGACTTTGCCTTCTGTAGAATGTGGTAAGAAAATTATCACTTTAAATAGGAGAAATATGGGGACTTCTGCTGTCAAAGATTTCAGCAGTCATGTTCCTGTGTGGCATAGATTTGTCCTGCTCAAAGCATTATTCATTAACATGAAGCCATGAATAACTGAAGGTCTGGACAATCCCCTGTGCAGAAGTTTCCAGCATTTTCCAAGGTTTTGTTGAAGCCTTCTATGGTATGCAGTTCAGATTTTATAGGCAATGTGGTTATTGTAAAGATGTTTCAATAAAAATGTATTTTTTGGTGACCTAAATCACATGATCTGGAAACTCATATTATTGTCATACCGGTGCTGTCACCTCTCATAAAGTTGTTAATTTCTAGCAAAATCTCAGCTGTAGTAAATATTTGTGTTGAGTACACTTTGATTTCTCCACTGCCTTACAATCTGTGAAAAATCAAAGCACCTTCCTTTTTTTCCATCTTGTTTTTTCTTTTAATCAAAATGAGTCTGTGCTCATAAAAATAGGCTGGTGAAAGTCTGGGGAACTGGTTGGTTTTGGAGGCTGTCTTGTGGTGCAGAATCGAGTATTCAGAGTTGCTTTTGGTTGTTTGATTACAGCAATGAAATCTCAAGGCTGCAGACTGCAAAAGAAAGCCTTTGTTTTGTAAGCCAGTTATAACCTGTTGAAGCAATGTCTTCCTGTGCAAGCGCCCAGAGAAATACAAATGCCTCAGCAGGGTGTTAACTTCTAAGCCTAAAAAATAATTGTTAAATTGTCCAGTCCCAATACCGGTACTTTCTGGCCAAAAGGGGAACCTACTTTTTTCTTTCTGTATGTTACTCTACTCAGCAGTGACTGGCAATTACCTCCACGTTAAGACTTTGAAAAATGCAGATTAAAAGTAAGAAGATGAGGTTAAAATGCTGAAGGATCTTATTTTCAGCTAAAGGAATAATTTAATCCTCATAAGTTCAGTGATAACAGAAAACATCAGACTAGTCTTATTTCCTTTTACATTTTCTAAATAGCTGTTATAGGAAAAATGGACATTTGTTTATGTATTTCTGTAGTTCACCTCTTCTCATTTTCATTTAAGAAAATACAAGCCTAGCACCTCACTTACCCTCAAAATTAACTTCTAACTCAGAATCAGATTGCACTGGCTCTAGCAGCTATTTTTCTCTGTTGAGAACCTCTCCTCTTCCCCATCTACACAGTATTTGTGCAGATGTATTTATAACTTCATAGGTTGCATTGTGCATATGATAGAATTCATTTTTTTAGCCTGAATATGTTATAAATCATTGTGCCAAAGACTGCAACTCTCAATTTGTCAGGGAATTTCATGATCTATTTAATTCAGAGCACTCACAGTTCGTTCAAGCAAGCACCCCAAATGTTGGGTCACTTTCCATTGCCATTACTATATGTAGGGTCGGGTGCCCTCCTGCCTGCCTTCCCTCTCTTTCTCTCTTTCTGTCTCTCTTCCTTTCACTTTCGTTGTGGCAACAGGTAAGCAGCTTAAAGTATTCATGCATGTAAGAGAAACCCAATGGCCCTTCAGATACAAGGGCACTGTCCATTTGTAGATCTTGTCTCACAGTTCTGTCTCGGGATAAGATCCAAATTCTGCTTCACGTCTATTGCTCGTTAAATGTATATATTTTTCATATAAGAATAAAATTCTTAACAGATTTACTTCCTTATGGAAGTAAGCATCAAAACTCGACAGCTACCAAAAAAAAATAACAGGAGATTGAGATTACAGACTGCTTCCTCAGTCACAAAAGCTCCATTCAAAGAGTCATGAGTCTACGAGGCAGATAGTCCTTGACTATCTTTTTAAGCCCTTTTTAAGGCAGAAGTGCTGCTTGCCTTTTTCCAACTGTTTGTTATTTCTTTGCTGTTTCTTTCTATTGCTTTTTGACTGGGGCTTCCATGCTTTTGCTGAACCTCCAGCCCTCTTGGGACTCAAGCCGACGTGAAATTGTCGTTGCAATGCTTTCAGGTAAGAGCGTGAATCAGTGCCTGAAACCCTCAAGTTCCACTTTGAGGAATCCAATATGAATACTGCAATTCACATTATAGCACATGTTAAATAAAAATGAGATGCCCGTCCCAATGCTGCATTAACACTTTGTGACTTTGCACTGCTCTGAAAAAACCAAGTCAGCTGTGTCTCTGCCCAGTGCTCACAAGAACACCTGTTCCAATGGGCTTATCACCACAGCACTCCAAAAAGGGGCTATCAACACTTGGGGCTTTCAAAAACAATTCCGTCCTTCCTAGAGAAAGACAATTTTGTGAAAAAGGAAGATAGGTCTTCTTTTTCCCTTCACATGACCAATTCAGCAATTCACCCCTAAACTGATGCACAATTTCATCTGTCTCCTATCAGGCTTGTCTTTCCCTGTTTTTGAAACAGTAACTTGCAATTTTTAAAATATAATTCCATGCCATGTTCTAGTAGACTGTGTTTCCTTTCATTTGTTAATAAAGGTCAAGGCCAGTGTGCCTCTGGGTTGAGTGCCAAAGCCTCAGAAAGCACAGCTGGCCATGCCTGAGTCGGCTCAATCTGGCCTGTGCAGTGGCACGTGCTTGCTCCCTTCATCTCTGAGAACTGGTGACTCTGATGTCCTGTAGGTGTCCTTTTGAGCATTGCCAAATTGTTTATTTTGATTATTTTATCGACTCTACTTCTCTTTTGTACTTGACTTTACAAATGAGGCATAAAATATCAGAAGAAAAGTCCTTTCAGGGGGAGTATTTTAACATGTGGGACATATTATTAACACAGTATCATGTTTAGCTGTAAAACTAAGGGAAGATTGAAATATAGTTTAAAACAAAGCATTCTGTGTGTTTTTTGATGATAAATATTTTAAAAGTAATTTCAAACTGGAGGAGTTGTAGGTGGATCATTGGTTTTTGCAAATCTTCTTCCCTACACAAGAACATTTGCTCAGAAAGTCTTGTTTCTTGGGAGAGTATGTCAGTTCTTTCACTCTCGACTCATCAAAAAGAAATCAAAATCAGGCACTGCATGCTTGGGAAGGTGATCTATTCCTAAAGTCTTCAAAGAAATTTTAATTTAAAAAGCAAGAAGGAGTTTCTGTTTGCTCAATTATTACTATAAAATCATTTATGGACAATGTGATTGAAGACATATACCCGGTATTAAAAACCTATCTTTCAAACTAAACAGTCTTTTCTAATGTATGATCCACCTGGAAAGACCAAATAACAGCTTGAAATTAATGATTTAGATTCTGGTGGTGAACTTACCATACATTTAATAACATCTAAGGAAGATGTCATGCAAAAAAAAAGTGAAAAGGTATATCTCATCACATCCTGGTATTAAGATTTTTGCCGGGAAAGCCACTGCTGTAATATGAGAGAAGTATTGCCATGCCTCCAGCTCCAGGGTCATCTAGAATCAGACGTCACTTTTCTACACTGGCTGATGTCTTGCTTGAAAAGGTTTTCAGTCCTGGATTTAGGGACATATCTGATGGCAAAGTGACATATGCAAGACACACACATTTTGCCAATACTGTCTTTGTAATGCAATTAATTGGACTTTCAATTCCTTGTACAAGGCAGAATTGGAAACTCATAAATAGCTTTCGTTTAGGCTTCAGTTACACGGAAATAGATTTATTTGTTGAAAAATACTGTATAGCTCCATCGATGAAGCCTTAACATTCCAATGTTCTACTTCTCGTTTTAGCTGCAAAAGTCTCATCATGCAATATGTGCAGTTAATTTTTTGAGGTAAATCAAGCCCACCACTAAACTATGTCCCTAAGTGCCACATCTACGTGGTTTTTGAACACTTCCAGAGATGGTGACTCAAACACTGCCCTGGGCAGCCTGTTCCAATGCCTAACTGCCCTTTCAGAGAAGAATTTTTTCCTAATGTCTAATTTAAACATCCCCTGGCACAACTTGAGGCTATTTCCTGTCACTTGTTTCCTGAGAGAAGAGACCAATCCTCAGTTTGTTACAACCTCCTTTCAGGTTGGGCTTAAGAACCTCCTATACCTAAATGCTGGAACACAAACATCCATAACTGTCTTAGGAAAAAGGAAACTGGTGTCTTCCTCCAACAGGGATGGTTTGCACTTCCCACTATTCTCTGGCCCACAGGCAATTTGAAAGTCAGGCAGAAGGATTCACGGTTCTGACAGTGATAACTGGCCTGTTCTTCACCACCATTTTTCCCAGAGACTTATCAGAGCACTTGAAAGTGTGTAGCACATGAACGATGCAGCTCAGAATGATGAAGAAGGCTGCCAGGAGCAGCCTGTCACCATCAGAATAATTTGTCTAGCCTAAAGTCTTCTGCCAGAAGGCTATCTCAAGAAAAATGGCATTCAAGAGCAGGTGGAGGGCCAGGTAAGCAGACCTAGTTGACCTTCTGTAACATCATATAACTCATATAACCTGTGAGTTGTAGGCTGATCATGCCCAGTGTTAGAGTAGGTTCTCATTTTGTGGCCAGCACAGAACTTAATTCTAAATCACGTTTCCAAGTGTTCCCTTCATGTTTAAGTCAGCTAAGGACAGGTAATTTTAATATTTATATAACAAAATAACAAAATTTTGAATTCTCTCTCTCTCCCATGGGAAATTTTGATTTTTCACATTTGTTTTCACATTAAAAATCAAGCTGAAATACCAGAATTTCTTGTGAAACATAGACTTACATTTATATTTTGAATTGATAATTTTAATATATCCCTTTTCCCATAACATCAAGCTGAGTTGCCACGCTAGTCTAACTGGAAGTCCTTCTTCAGGCAGGTATGGAAATGGGATCAGAAAAAGAGAGATTTCCCAGGGGCACTGTGACTACTTAGTCCAATAAACAGTCTGAAGGTAAGACCATCCCCAAAGCAAACATTATGGTTTGCTTTTCCTCATCAAGAAGTGATCAGTTTCCAAATTTTGCAGTAGGTGTTATCATCTTGTGGAGGCCTACATTTTCCATGAAATCATCATTGTTATAGGAAACTGGCCATTCCTTATATTTATAATAAATATCTGTTCTGATCTGAGGAACTCATCATTCTATATGATCTCCTTACAAGCTCGTTTCTATGTTTGCATTTGTATATCCATGCAAACATGGATACATGTTGATTTAGGAGCAACCAAACAGGCTGCAGACATGTTTGAAAATGAGGTGCAAAGTCAGATGTCAATGAGACATGACGCACAAGACAAATTAACTAACACCTGCAAGTACAAATTCTCAAAAAGCCCCAGTGTATGATAAGTGTGGTGATAAGAAATAAGACAGTCCCTTTATTCATTCACCTCATTACTACAAGTGATAGTTGGACTTTTTTTTTTTTTACAGACAATTTTCCAGGTGTTCTCACATAATTCTTATGGCCTCATATGAGGGAAAACCATGGTAGCCATCACTACGTTGCCACTATCTAATACTAATGTAAAAGTAGGTTGGTTCTCGAGCATTCCCACTGAATATCTACTGCTTGGTGTCAAGCAGGTGTGTAAGTGCTTTCCAACTTAGGGCTCATTAACAGATTTTTACTAGTAATTCAGCAGTAAAAAGAATCTTAAAGTAATTATTATGACAACTCATCATACAATCTCTGCAATACTTTGTCATTTATGCCATGACTTAAATAACAATTGTATGTTTACATAAGCCCCTACACACACAACCAATGGGTTAAACCTCCAGGCTGGGAAAGCATTTAAACTCCCTGGCTGCAAAATGACATTTTTTAGTAGGGTATGTAGAAACCGTCTTTAAACAAATGAGCCCATTGCTGGGTATCAGAATCCAAATGGGAACCGCTATTTAGGGGTTAGAAAAAAATTGTCTGTATGGTGAGGAATAGATTAGGCTGCCTCACAGTGACTGAGCAGAGATAATAGAAGATGATATGAATGTGGAAATAGTAATTTGCAATGGGCCTTGTAACACTTGTAGCACGTATCCGAACAGTCAGAACATGGTAGAATGGTTCTACTTTCCCTTGTTAAATAAAAGATGTGCTCCAGACCTTTGCCTGACTGAGCCTTGTGCAACCGTAAGTTTGCTGACTCTTCTGCTCCATTTAGGACAGGCTATTTAAACAGTTGCATTAAACAGTGACAGTTTTCTTTTGAACAGAGAACATGCACCTGGTAGCCAAATTTCTGAAAATAGCATTTCTAGCCTCTGAGTTTTGTGGCATCCTCTGCACTGTTTTCTTTAACTTTCAGAAATAAAATTATTTGAAGTCTTTAAAAAAAAACCCTCATCACAGAATCATAGAATCATATAATATCCTGAGTTGGAAGAGACCCACAAGGAGTCATTGAAGTACAGCTCCTGATTCTGTCAAAGAATGAGCCCAAGAATCACACCATGTGCCTGAGAGCATTGTCCAAACGCTTCTTGAATTCCGTCAGGCTTGGTGCTGTGCTGTGACCCCTTCCCTGGGGAGCCTGTTACATTGCCCAAACATCCTCTGGGTGAAAAACCTCTTTCTAATATCCAAGCCAAACCTTCCCTGACGCAGCCTCACGCCATTCCCTCAGGCTCTGTCACTGGTCACCAGAGAAGAGTGATCAGTGCCTATCCCTTGCTTCCCCGCTGTGAGGAAACTGTAGACTGTGATGAGGTCTCCCCTCAGACTCCTCTTCTCCAGGCGGGACAGACCAAGTGACCTCAGCTGCTCCTTGTATGTCTTCCCCTCAAGGCCCTTCACCATCCTCATTTCCCTCCTTTGGACACTCTCCAACAGCTTTATGTCCTTTTTGTATTGTAGTGCCCAAAACTGTCCCCAGGACTTGAGGTGAGGCCGCACCAGCACAAAGTAGAGATGGACAATCCCCTCCCTCTCTTGCCCGGCTGGCGATGCTCTGCCTGATTCCCCCAGGACATGGTTGGCCCTCCTGGCTGCCAGGACACTGCTGACTTATACTTAATTTGCCCATGACCAGGAACCCCAGGTCCCTTTCTACAGGGCTACTCTCCAGCCTCTCGTTCCCCAGTCTGTCCGTACATCCAGGGTTGTCCTGTCCCAGGTGCAGAATCTGGGACTTGCCCTTGTTAAACTTCTCATCGTTCTTGATTGCCCAGCTCTCTAATTTGTCAAGCTCTCTCTGCCTTCGAGGGAGTCAACATCTCATCCCAATTTATTTTTGTTGGCACGTATACTTAGTATACCTTCAAGTCCTGCATCCAAGTCATTTATCATCCATGCTCTGCAGGAACCTCCTGGGCAGTGTGTGCCCAGCTGTCTTTCCAGCAGAAAACAGGGTGGCTGAAGCTCCCCAAGAAAACCAGGGCCTGTGAGAGAGGATCCTTCCAGCTGACCGTAGAAATCTGACTTCCTCATCCTGATGACGTGGCCTGTAGCAAACACCCACGGCAGTGTCACACACGTTGCCTGCCCCTGAATTCTTACCCATCAGCTCTTGACTCCTTCTTCATCCACCCTTAGGCAGAGCTCGACACATCCTAGTTGCTCTCACATAAAGAGCAGTTCCACCACCTCACATTTCTGGTCTGTTTTTCCTAAAAAGTATAAAACCATCCATGACAGCATTCCAGTCACATGAGCTATCCCACCATGTCTCTGTAACTGCAATGAGATCGTGGCCCTGTGACCTCACACAGATCTCTCATTAATCCTGTTTATTCCCATGCTGTGTGTGTTGGTGCATAGGCATTTCAGAGAGGTAATCAAGTGTGCAGATTTCCCAGCAAGGGTGCAAGAGGCTCCACAGCCACAGATACCCTCGAGGTGGTTTGCCTTCTGGATCTCGTCTTGGGAGGCAGATCATGTCACTGCTCTGGTTGGCCTGGTTTATTCCCCAGCTGGATGTGATGCAGTGAACATTGTCTCTTTGGATGCCCTATCCTGAGTCCTTCAGTTTAAAACCATCCATGCTTCACCAAGTTGGCCAGCCTGCTGCCAGAGATTCCCTTTCCTCTCCTAGACAGGTGGATGTGTATTTGAAAAATATTTGAAGGCATGATTCATAGTGCTGGAAGATGGTATTCTAAATTAGTTGCCAAAAATAGAAAAGAATGAAAGGGGTTTATCTGTCTTTGTCAATGATGCAATACTAATAAACTCAGCAGCTTCCCTGGGGTACCCTGAGAGTCTATCTGGTACTGAGAAGTTGTGCAAAGCTGCAAATTTTTCACAGTACTGCTCAGCACACAACAGAGAATGTTGCCCTGACAGCCAAGGTTCTGTCTCCAGATATTTTTTTCTAACAAATGATGGCCCGAGCAGCCAGTTGGACTTAGAGCTGGAATTCAAGAAAAATTCAAGAATCTGAAGATTAGTTATGGCATGTTATCAAAACAGTTTTATTGATGAGATGATGCTCCAGATGCTTCAGAGATTGATTCCACCTCGTCTTTTGTCCAAAGAAAAAAAATCATGGAAAATTTGAACACATTTAAAATTAGAGGTTAGGGTTAGGATTAGGGTTAGGGTTAGGGTTTGGGTTAAGGTTAGGGTTTGGTTTAGGGTTAGGGTTTGGTTTAGGGTTAGGTTTAGTGTTAGTTTTAGGGTTAGGTTTAGGTTTAGAGTTGGGTTAGGGTTAGGTTTAGGGTTAGGGTTTTGTTTAGGTTTAGGGTTATCATTTGGTTTTATGTTAGGTTTAGTGTTTGGTTAGGTGTAAGAATTGTCACAATGATTCCATTAGGTCCAAATTGGTGCCAGAAGTGCTTTCACCAAACAAAAATAAAGATGAAATGGGAATATCACAGAGTGATACTGTGGCAAGTTGCATATTTCTTTGGTTCTCTGACCTACCTTTGAAGAGTGAGGCTTGATTTGTGTTGCTTTTTATTTTAATAAAAATTGCTTACAATCTCTTCTGCTACAGCTTGAGTTTGAAATCAACTCAGAAACAAGGTACAAAATACCTTTCTTGTTATGAATTCAGCCTGTTTTCTGGGTATTAGGCTCTAGAAAGTTATCCAGCTCAATTTTATCTCTCCTAAAAATGGTGTTTCCACTCAGAATGTTGTCTTTAATAATCTGGTCTCAATATTGTCTAACCCTTTGCTAGTTTACACCAATGGAAATGGTGAACGTAATTCCACCAGATCAAAAGCATGTTTCTCATATACATTTACACTCATTTTGTAGGAGAGTAAATGGTAACATACTGAGGGTCTTGGTGCAAATTTCTTTCTAATGTTCTTATACTTCCTTTTTAACCAACTACATTTAAAGCTGCATTAAAACTTAATTTTTATGTGGCCTTTTCCTTCTAGCATTATTTTCCACCTGTTTTTAGTTAATGTTTGCACAGTTCTTTGGAAGACGAAGCACCAAGTCTTGTTTTTTCTTTCCTTCCATGTGAGCAGAAAAAAACCTGACAGTCCTATACATAAAGATGAATAAATGACTTATAAATAATTTGAGCAGTGACTGCTGCTCCTTTATCATTCAGTTATATCCTTTCCATTGACTAATGTGGAATTGCAGGGAGCCCTGTATATAAAAAGAGCCATGTACTTTCATCTTCTTTAAGCAGCAGAGCACCTAACTGCTAAGTATATGTGCATTCAGATAAAAAGGATTATGTAAAGAAGTAGAATATGCCCTAGGTGACTTGTTTAGCCCTAAGGGCTTGTCATTTCTTTCAAAGAGGATGGGACAGTGTGATGGCACAACAAACCCACTATCATTCAGATAGAGAGCTCACCAATCCAAATGACTGGAGGACACTTGGCAACTTATTGTGTCTGTTCTACAGGTGAGCAAACTGAGATATGAGGGTGGCATCACTAGAGTAAAACTTGTAGCATCTCTGCGTGTTGAGCAGTTCATTTGACCTGACGGTTTTTATGATGGACAAGCAAGAATGAGAGGTTGCTTTTGAATATTGGATTAGCAGTTGCCCTAGGATTTTCTGTACTATCATCTCTTCCTCTTTCCTTAACTAGGCAGATCATGTCTGATATGCGTTTTTGGGGGGGACTTTAAAAAATACACATATACTAAGTGTCACCAAGCTTTCTCCCATAGGCGTAATACTAGTTACTGGACATGAATGCTGTCTAAGGAATTTTCATTGTGATTAATGATGTGATAGTGGATAACAAAAGAAGCATTAATACTTTGCCTCTTATTATCAGAGATTGCTGCTTTCTTTGTACAGAATGGTCATTAATCAGAAAGTGACTTGGGCAGCACTCAACAGCAAAGCTCCAGAAAATGTGTTCATATGATAAGCAAGCTGCAAGTATGATGGGCTTTTCTAGGGGATCAGACTGTAGCACTTGCTGGGAAGCATGCAGAGGAAGAAGGTTTCTCATGAGTCTCTGATGAAGCAATATGTCAGATGCTACATCAAAAGCAGGTGGCGAGTCAGTCACACATATTCATCATCATTTCTGATTCTGAAAGACTGGACCAGCAGATATCAGACAAGCGTGGAAGTTCATGAGCTGCCATGCTTCTACAGATAACTCTTATTTCCTGAGAGCAGGCTCTGCAAGATATTTCAGCTATAGCTTGCCAAGTGCGTACAGAGAAAGAGGAAGGCATATTGTATACGTCAACTTTGAAGAAGATTAAAAATGTCTTTTTATACTTTTCTGATGTCCATATCCTGATAAAGTCTTGTAATATACTGTCTATTCTTTTTTTTTCCCAATAAATTCTGTTACAGCCTTTAATTTCATTTTGCAAGAGAAAGGGATCATTTCAAGTTCCATGACTGAAATCAAGTCACTCCTCCCTTCCAAGCGTCATTTTTCAATGGAACATTAGCAGACTGTCATCCTAATACATTTCCCTGGAGTGCCCAAGGAACTGCAAAATGCAGCTGAACTGGATGGCACAGGCTGTTCTAAGAACTGTACAGTACTGACCTGTAGAGACAGCATTGTTCAGCATTACCCAGGAAATTTCATGGACCTGTCACAAGAGAGACTATGAACCACAAAGGTCACAAATTACTTTTCAGCATCAGCTTATCCTGGAAAATACAGGTGAGAAAGGTTGCAGTTCCCTCAGTTCCCTACACTGTCAGCAAGTCAATTGTACTTCAGAAAGAGAGTGAAGGATGAGGCACTCCCATTCCTTCCCTTACTCCAGTTTATTTTATCGGGCGTAACACATTCACCCGTTCAGGCCTCCATACTTCCAGTGGCCAGCACTTAGAAAAGACACAACCAAGACAACAGGAAATGGAAGTTGCTACCTGGACCTAAACTGTATAAATGAACACAACAGAGTCATATTCCTCTTTTTGGTACAGCAGCACAGAGACATGGGAAACTCTTGTCCCAGCTAGTGGATATTAGATATTTGGCCAATAATCCATTTTCTGCACTGATTTAGTGATATATTGCCAATACTTCGTTTTCACTGGGAGGTATTGATTCCTCATGGGATTTTGTTAGTGTTTGATAGAGCTCAGACTCTACTTCATTATAATAAGTTTTGATTGCATCTATTGCAGAAACTAGCTTTCTGGTGCTTTTAGATTTTAAAGCAAAACTTTTTAGCAATAAGCATGCTTCCTGCATTCTATATTGCCCCCTTTTTTTTTTCACAAGTAGAATCTCTGTGGCAGACACAGCACTCAGTTCTTCCATGGGGAGTTTCTCAGAATATATAAGAACATTTCTAAGAAAGGTCTTGACAGCTATGTCATGCACAGGAGCGCATAGGTCATTGGCTTCCTCAGTCTCATTTAATAATGAGATATTCCTTAGAGATTTGCAACAGCCTGCTTTGATACTTACTACAAGCCTTTAGGTGCCAGATGGGTCTCTCTTAGGAGGGATGTACTTGCCAATTTTTTACAGAAAAGACTCAATTTCATTAAGTTGGAAAAGACCACTCTCCCTCTCCCAGAGACATTATTAATTGGCCATGCTTTGGCATGACAGCATGTGCACAGAGAAGAGAGCAGAAGCTGCTGAGAGGCAAGCACACCTTGCACAAATAATTCCAACTTTAGTTTCTCACAGGAAATAAAAAAGTTGTGGTTTGTACTCACAAATTTTACAATTTTGGAGTAGTTTGGAAAGACAGTTATAGTCATTCTACCATAACAATTTTTGGCCTTCTGTAAGTTAGAACCCATACAGACTATTTTTCCTCTCTACTCAAGCGTCTTCTGTCCGAAAGCAGTTGAACAGAGCCATGTTATGGGAGATCATTCTGGAGGATAGTATGATAGCATACCAAGGTACACATAATGCTCAGTTTTCCATGCCTGTGGCTTGGAAACAGTTTTTACCATCAGATTGAGAAAAAAGAACATCCACTAAGCCTTTTCATGCCTTAGAGTCTTAGGAACCCTACTAAGGGAAAACGATTACATAATTATGACCTGATTTGCTTACCTGGTCATGATTTAATCCTCATGAAGGTTTTATGGGAGTGATTTTGTTTATTTCTTTAGTCAGTCTCTAAGTTATGCTTACAGTACACTGATTGCAAGTGGCTGAGTATTCTGCTTCTAAAGATCACTGAAGTCATTTTCCAGGAATCAAGCAGTACAATTTTTATTCCTGTGAGATAAATCACAATAGTGTGAATACCAAGCACATCCTTACAGCTGTCAGAGCTCTGACAGTACAGACATTGCAACATTTGTCAGAGCAAAATTATATTAGTGATGTGCTCCATCATGTATTCCAAATCTAACCACTATATGTCTTTTACTTCTGTAGGTCTGTGAAACTGCAACAGACTTAATAAAAAATTCCTTTTCTCACCTTAGGACAGTGTCATTGTCTCAGCCAGAAACTAAGTGCAATACAGGCACTTGCTCAGTCCCCTCCCCACTGCCCCCTGAAAGGGAGAAGAATTGGAAGAATGGAAGTCTTGTGCATTGAGATAAGAATAGTTTAGTAACTGAAACAAAATAAAATATTACAATTACAATAATAGTAATAATTTTAATGGAAAAGAAAGAAAAGGAGGAATAACACCCGAGAGAAACAAGTGATGCACAATGCAGTTGCTCATCACCTGCTGAGTGCTCCTGAGCAGCAATCAGCACCTTCCAGACAACTCCTCCAGTTTACACACCGGGCGTGACATTCTATGGTATGGATAATCCCTTTCAAGTCCAAGTCAGCTGTCCTGGCCATGCTCCATCCCAGCTTCTTGCGCATCTGCTTCTTGTCAGAGCCTGGGAAAGGGAAAAGTTCTTGACTTAGAATAAGCACTACTCATAACCAAAACCTCAATGTACTGTCAATATTATTGTCATACTAAATCCAAAATACAGCACTGTACCAGCTACTAAAACCAAAATTAACTCTCTCCCAACCAAAACCAGGACAGGCAATCAAACCACATGTTCTAAAATTGCAGATTCTTGCATGCAAATCCTCCTCAACCTCTCTGATTTAAAACCATGGCATGACAAATCTTCTGTGATACAAAATTATGTGACTTTAATTCTAAAATACTCCTTTCTCACTCTGTTTATATCCTCCTGTTTGTAGGAACAGACAAGACTGAAAATAAAGTATATCAGAAGTTAAATTAAATTTTTAATATGCATAAGAATATCTGATGGGCTGAAGACAGCCTCGGGAAGTCATCAGAGCCCATATTTATCAAAGTAGTTAGTGGCTTTGACAGCTTAGCTGCAAGAGGGGTGACCTTTTGCCTCATTTTCATAGATCCAATTAATCATTTGGAATCGATGTGAAAGGAAGATGATCAGAGTTATGTTAAATCTGTACATACATTGCTTAGACTGTCTGTTCTCAAATGGAGGCAAAGTCTGTGCCCTAATTTTTGTCTAATAGTAATGACATTTTTTTCCACTAACTGGGGTTAAGAATTTGGCATCTGGATCCTTTATTCTCTTTGGTGAAATCTGTGAGATTCTCCATCTTGTTTATAAAATAGAGCTGACGAGCTGTGTCAAAACGGAGTTCTTACAGATTAGCAAAGCATAAAGTGCCATGCTCTGGTAAATAATAGTGATAAAATAACTTTACTTTTTATTGATATTCCACTGTTCTGGAAAAAAAAAAAGCTATTAAATAGGAAAATGAGAAAGGTTGTTTTTCTCTGCCATAACTTACTCCACTAGGCAGACATCAAACAAGCCCAATAGGGAAGCTCGGTTCATAAACTGAAGTTTATGATGCTTTCTTCACTGGTAAAAATTGCACAGTGCCTTGAGACCTCTTGATAATGTATGTGCAGAAGTCATCACTCTGCTTTTTAGAGCCAAGATCATGCACAACATGGAACTGTGAGGAGTAGGTGAGGTCCAGAAGAACAATGCCTGCCTGTAGACTTGTGGCACAGAAGACAGGGAAGAGGAAGAGTTGACATACAGAGAACAAAAAGAGAATTAGTTTCCCATCTCCCATTTTCAGTTATTTAATCTTATAGGTGTGACCTGAAAGGAACACATATTTGGTTCACTGTCCTAATACTCTTTTTCTTTGCTTATCTGTCAGATGGGTACCAAATGAAGACACAGACAATAGATAATGATCCATCCAAACTTGAAGGAGCTTAGTTGAAGACACAGAGTGGAAAATTCCAGACAAAGTCCTAATAAACACCACACAGATTCAGCCTGATGATGTCTTAATACAGCTCAGGTTACTTTTCCCAACTAGTGGACAACAGATCCTGTGGGAACTGTGAAGTGGAAACAGGGCTGGAGAAAGTGAGTTGCTGAACATTTTGCTAGAACCCAGTATTTGGAGTTCTTCTCTGCTCTTCAAGATTCAATTTTCTGTAATAATCTATTTTAAAGCATAAACACACAAATTGTGCATTCGTTTCCTTCTTATTTAACTATTCAAGAGGGTTACCAGCCTGAGAATGATGGAGAAAGCTGTCTTAAGTCACTAGTACCTCTACGGACTGATGACAAAAGATGAAGTAAGCAGCAGGTAAAAGACTGGGTGGCTCATTTGTTGCACAGTTAGCCTTGAAAGTTTTCTCTAGCCTAGCCAAAAGGCTGTCATTCTGTAACTTGTAGTTCTTGAGAAAACAAGAAAAACCCCAACATTTTTCTTTTTCTGAAAAACTCTGCACAACTTGTTTGGCCTGTCAGCTAACACTCTTTGGAACTGAAAATATGGCCTTAAGGACAAGGAAGACGTACCTTCCCTTGATTATATTCTGTCTCTGTCATAACAAAACAAGATTGTTTCTGTTGAGTTACAAAACAAAGTAGGGTTTGGGGGAGCTGTCTTAGTGTATTTTGACAAATCTCTTCTTTCTTGTGCCAGCTAAGGCATCACAATATAAATTAGTTGCTCCAAACAGCTTACTACTGTAATTAACTCTGCTATGCTCTAGGGTCAGAAATAGCTGTTTTACAACTGTTGCAAATCAAACTGCTCTGCCATCCAAGTAGTCACTTGCCAAGGGACCATGACACCTCATCCTTTAGATGGATATTGCTTGAAAACACCCCCTTTTATTTGTCCCTGTGAGGCTGAATGGGCATCCACTATAAAATTGTGCTGAGGGAAATGGGAGTTGAATCAGCGACGCATTTAACAATGCATAACCTTTATTATTCTGCTCCCAGGAGCATTGAATTTGCATGGCTTAGCAAGTTGCAAGCTGTAATGACAGCACTTAGGACGGACATCAGTAGCAGCAATAGACATCCAGTGAAAGGAGTAGACATAGCCCAGCTTCAGAACTTGCAGAGATATTACGGAGCTGTTCAGCCACTGGGTAATAGCCTCCAATTCCTTGGACATTCTTTGTAAGACATAGCATTATCCTTGCTAAAGCTATTTGCTTTTAATATGGATATAATGTGTAACGCTATCAAGAAATCCAAGGGGTCCAGCCGTTATGTTTTCAATACTTTCTATTTTTGCTACTATGCTTTATCTAGTTGAGAGGTAAGAGAAAACCATGCTGTGTGATAACGTAACTACATCTGGAACAAAAAAAATCACTGCCTCTGGCACAGCGGTACAGCATGTCCGTCAGTAGGTATATTTTTATATGAGCAGATGCATATAGAAAGACCAAGTCTAGCTACAGTTAAATATCTTTAAATCAAGCTAAAATATATAAGTGTTTTGCTCTAGCTAAAATACTTAAGTATTACTAATATTCTTAAAGCAAATTTATTTCGTATTGGTGTTCATTAGATGGTGAAATAGTATTTAACATATTGGAAATGCACAGGATATGAAATAAAACTTAAATGTTTTTTTCCTGGCACCATTTAAAATATCTTTAAATTTGTTACAGCAATGTAATAATTATTAGCTGAACCCTTTTCGATTTCTGGGGGTGATTAAGGCAGGCAGATACGTCTATGTGCAGGATATTATTTTCACTTGATCACCGGGCATGATCGGTGACACTAATTTATTGGGGACTAATTTTCCCAATATTCTTGTCTGTCACTGAAAAGTCATAGGAGCTGATAGGGAAAATCCTTGTGCTTTGCTTGAGAATAATAAAATATGAGATGTGCAACAGGTGATGGTACATTCAAATGCTACATTCTTTCAGAAAAAGATGATTATTACCAGTGGTATATCAGTTTCTCCTGTCTGAACCTTACCAGAATATGGCAATCAGGTAAAAGATGACTAATTGTATCTGATGACAGAAAGCAGACGGTGATTATAAAGGAGAGAGGAGGATAGGAAGAGGAAATAAGAGAAAGAAAACCTGACTGAGGAGTAGATGGATGTCATTGGCAGAAAAGCGGTGGGGTGAGCACATGCTGCCAAACAAAATTGTATTCCAAAATACAAATACAAACACAAGTTATGAGGCAAGTGAAGTATATTAAGTTCAGTATTCTTACAGCTGCCTGGGGTTTGTACTCTTTCAAATGAAGAGCAGTGCGTGTTTTAAATCAAGGACTGACCTTTGAATTTTAACAAAAGTTGTTTTAATGGAGTATTGGACTGGTGATTTTACCAGAAAATATTATAAATTTTCTAAGTAACAAGAAAGCATAAGGAAATATGTTTCTCTTGTAACAGGTAATTTACCTGCTTTTACTCTGTTAAAACTTCAGGCAATGGATTCAGAGTCTTCTGCTTGAAACTATGGAGAAAAAGGGTCAATGAATTACGAGTTAGACAATATACACTGTCCAGTAAAAATCAGCCAGTACCTAAGTTAATACAATGAAATGCTGTTTTGCTAATATAAATTGCATTCACTAGCAGAAGAAAGTAAATAATTTCAGTGTATCAGCCTCTGGAATACACCCAAATGTTGTTCTTTAGCTAAGGCATTTATCACAATGAAAGGGTAATTCAAAGCAAGGTCCCTAAACATGTGCAGGTTGGGTTTTCATTGAATTATTATATTTAGAGTAAGTATGCAGTGAGAAACTATATATACACTGAGAATTCAGTTTGGGTTACTGGAAAATACTATAATAATTAAAAGTTATTAATAAAAAGCTTTTTTTAAATAAATTATGGTGGGTTGAAATGTAATTGTAGAGCTTTGTGGATATTGGACTGAATTTAAAGTTACGTGTACTGGAAATTTAATGACTCCTGACTTTTGAACAGGGCTGCACTAATTAATCAATTGGTAATTACAGCTGTGATTAACAGCTGTGATCATGACTGGTAACAAGTATTGATTAATTCCCCAATAATTCTGGCACAGTTTAGAATAAGAAGCACTTTGCAGGATGCAGGAAGCATGATTAACAAAAGCAATAATAAAAACACTTCACTCTCATTACAGAGCTGTCTTGGGGAACAAGATTTGTGAAAGTGGGAAACCTAGGTAGATTCACGAAGGTAAAGCAGCCAAAGATTGCCTTAATGAAAGAGAATTATTGGGAAAAGTGGGAACATTTTTTCATAATGATAAATTTGCTCTGGACTTGCAGTCATTATGTCCCCACTACTGAAGTCTTTTTTCATAACAATAGTGTGTTCATTTTAAACTGGACTCAGAAACTCTTTTTATTCCCATAAAAGATAACATTTACACACTTTCCAAAGTGCCATGTGAATAGAGGCTCATTTTCTACTCCTACAAAGAGCTACTAATGACGGGCACAAGGAGATGAAATATACATCTGCTAACCAAAGCTGACAATTTCATTTGGTGACAATGTCTTCAATTTTATTTCCTTTTTTCCATAGCAGAACTGAAAAGAAAGATTTTGAGAACGTTTGCAAAAAGCAGAATTATACTAACATATCTATTCAGAACCAAAGTCTTAGTGTTATATTGTCAAAAATAGGTAGATATTTATGTTATCCACTGGCTAGGACATTGGCATATACAGCAGGAAGCCAAGGCTCTTATTCCTTTATTAGTTGGTGCAAAGATTTTTGCCTAAGGCCTCTGTGGGCCAAGTGCAGAACGGACTTGAAACTGGAGATATGCAATAAAAGTAGAAAGCCTTCTGGTTAGCTAAACAAACAAACAAACAAAAAACAAAGAAAAAACTCCCACAAAAAACCCAAAGCACCAAGAAAGGAGGTTACTGTTAATATTGAAAATAATGTAGATGAAGAGAAAATTTTTCTTAATTTGTCATTTATTGTATATCAACTTTAGGCACCATTCCTATATACTATGAAAGAAAAGTGAGTACGAACGGTTATATTTCTCCTTTGGAAAACTATTTGTGACAGGAAGTTTTTTCCAGTGGACTTCTATCAGTTGAGAAAAGAAAAAATTAATTAAAATCAAGAACTTCTCTCCCAATTCCACAATCTTCCAAGCAATTAAGAACAGAGGCTTCTGAGTCAAAATAATTGCTATACTCTCAACTCTTGCCATTTTATTGTTATCTTTGTTGTTTATTATGATATTAATGTTTTGCCTCTGGGAAGTCCAGTCATCTGAATACATGAGTAATTAACCATTTAAAAAGAAAACTTATTATTTGCTAAAGCAAAAAGAGCTTCTCATTCTCTTGATTTTAAACATTAGTTTGAGAGGCACGGCTGGATGGGATGTCATAGCTGACCTCTAAACATTTGAAATTAAGAGACAAATCATCAAAATAAGTTTTAGTTCTAACTTTTAAGCTTATCCCATGATTTCTGAATGTGAGTCACCATTTCAATGGTATATTAATACTCTGTTTGAAGCAGCCTTCACAAAGAAAGTTTCTCCTTCTGGAGGTCTCTCGTGTCTTTGTAGATCCCTTTGTCTTTATACAGTTCTCCTTCAGTAAGATCAGATACTACTTGTACAGCCCTATAAGATGGACAAGGCCCTGCCAATGTTGTCCTCTACCCCCAACTGTTTTTCTGTCATGCTTAGTATGATCCCAAAGTAGTGTTACATGAAGGAAGGAAATGGAGTAGGTGAGGAGAGAGAGACTTTTTCATATGCAGTGAAGATTTTGCCACCAAGGCAGTTTAAATGATGCCACGCAAGTACAAGTTACTAAATTTAGATCCTCCTCAATGAAGTCTGTATTCAAAAACTACCAAACACTGTTAGTCTTCACATTCAAGACCATGTAAATTGTGATCCCATATCCAAAGAACTAGGAATCAAGTGTAAATATAGCTAGTTCTTTTATGACCAGCTACATCTTAATAAGAAATTTTTATTTGTAAAACTCAAAAAGGTCAGTTGATAAAGCACTGCTTGGTTCCTGCATATTTACATGAGAGTCTGGTTCCTGCTGCAGCTGGGATTCTATAGCCTGTGGCTCACATGTCCATCTGCAAAACTTCAGCTGTAGGGATGGGCTAGCGGTCCGGGGTCCTTGGCAAAGCATCTGGAAGTGGTCAGAGATCTGCCTGAGGTGAGGCTCTGCAGGTTATGTAGTTTTTCCAGGTTTTCTGCCTTCGTGATCTGAGCTGTATCTTGGCATGGGCGGCTAGGATGTGTCTCACTCTGGATCTGGTAACTCAAGAATTTCAAATATTGTAGCTCATTTGTAACCCAACTACCATCCTGAGACTTGTTGCAGGGCTTTTGTTCCTTTTGTCTTCCATCAGGTATGGGGAGTAGCTTGGAAATTAGAGGCACTGGGAGTATTAGTTGAGATTGGAGGCCTTAAGCTTTGGATTCCCACACTCCTTTGTTTAAGCAAAGTGCAACATTTCTATAATTCTGTTTTGAATTTTATTTCTCCATATTTAGAAACTTTTACATTTTTTTCTATTTTATTCAAAACTAAGACAGCTTTTTTTTCCCTAGAAGACAGACTTTTCTTTCAGGGCAGACAACCATTCAACTACCTCTGCTCAGTAAACCTGAATTCTACTTTTACCAACTGGTTAGATGATCACATCTCTGTTTCAACTTCTTTATTTCTAAAACTATGTGTATGATAATCCTGCTTCTATCTAACTTTTGTATCTAAAATATCTTAGAGATAATGCTGCTTGTACAACATCATGAGTTAGCCCATTGCATTACATGCATGAATATTTGAGGATGACATGAGGTTCAGATTTAGTCTGAGAACAGGGGGATTTGATTTCCTCCATACAGATAATTTTCAGGGTTTTGGTCCTCTCAGAAGAGAAACAAACAAAAACCCTCTTCCTGATTATGTTAAGCATAATGTTTGCTTAACATGCATCAGAAAGATTCAGACCAAAAAATTAGAGGATTCAGAGGTCATACAGATTATACCCAGGGTATGAAAATATCTGTGTATTCTAGTGAGCACAACTGATGATGGTTTACTGAATGTCGAGGTTTCTTATTATAAAAACTATATCTCTTTGATCTCTAGCATTTTTGTAAGGAGCAAGGAGAAGAGTGAATCCTTGTAGGTACAAGTTTCATTTTTCAGTGGTCCCCTGGAATCTCTTTGCTTTCATGTGAGGGATTAGAACATGTTTTTCTATATAACTTCCATCCATCTTGCATTGAAAGATGGGAAGGGAGGGGAGGATGAGGGCGATCACCTCTGTGTCAGGTATAGGCAGCAAAGCAGCTAAATTTAGCCAAATCCATAAATTTCCTTAATCAAGCAATTTCATTTCCGTGCAACAGGTAGTATCAATCAGAGTGTGCTTTCATATGCTAATATCTAGAGACTCACTTTTTCAGAACAGGCTTAGCAACAAGACCTTTACAGACAGCAGAGGGGAGAGGACAACAGATTAGGAGGAATTATTCGATCTGAAAACATTACCATTTAATGAATAGTTGTATAATTACCCTTTGCCCACCAATAAACATTCCAGACTATGATTTCCCAGGTTTGAGAGACCTTGCTATCTAGTTAGTGTTACAACCGGAAAATTTGAATCAACTTCTTTTCTAGTAGTTCTATTTCTCTTGTCATTAGTCTATTTTATTTTAATTACTCAAATGGTATTTCTTTATCTACGTGGTGTATTATGCACCACACAGAAGGCGTATCAGGTCCAAATGCCTTCTACTTTCACTCCAAGAGAGATTCAGAGGACATGAGAGGCTCTCCCCCAGGAGGCGATTGTAGGAAAACAGGCAGTATGCATATGTATATAAGGATGCACTTTCTCTATGGAACCAATCTGATGCCAGAAACAGAACATAATTTCATACAGCATTTTCTTATGTTGTCTTTTTCTAGTATCACAAAAGTCTGTGCATTTGCATTTGCGCTCTTAATTGTGGGTAAATAAAACCACAAAATATACTTTGCTCTTTAACAAGAGTGTAATTTTACTTATGAGTTGCTTATGAATACTGTTGATTTGGCCCACAGGTGCCAGGAGGCTGTAGTAGTTGTCTGCATTGTAATGATATGTAGGCAAGACATTGCAGGAAAACTTTTCTTTCATATGCGGTTTGAACCAAAATGGGCACCAAATGTTCTGTATTTCACCCTGCTCTTGTGGTCATTTGCACTGTAAGAAGACTCAGTGTGAACAAAGACAGAGAGCGCACCAAAGCCTTCAAAGGCAGAAAACATCAGCAGCTGTGGAAACAGAACATGAAAGGCAAGAGACCTGCACACATATTGACAGGATCTACCTGTAAGAAGCTGCAGGTTGTGTGGTGGATTGGTAACATGTATATTTCCTTGGGAGAAAGAAAACTTTGCCTTGCTGACAGGATGGCAGGAAGAAACACCAAAAGAGAAATTATGTGAATATTTTCTTCCCAGAAGATAGTCTATCTCAAAGGAAAAAACTATTTACCATTCTTAAAAACAGCTTCCCTTTTGTGTCTCAGCAGATAAAATTGGAAGTTGCTCATACTTGAGGAATATTTCTAAATACTGATATATATATATATGTGTGTTCAATGCATTAAATTTTCTACTTAAAGAAGTGTCAGAAAAAATAATATAACTCTATAGGTTATAGGGTGGGGGGAGTGATTTCTAATGCTTTTAAACTCTGTACGGATGATGGTCATTAAACTCAGTTCCTCATTCTCCCTACAGTGTGCCTACATCCTGTTTGTGACTCATGTTACAGTAAAAACCCCCAAAACCCTTAGAATAATTAAACTTGAGAACTGAATAGTAAGAGAGAAACCATGAGTTTCCATACCACCACGAAAGGTATGATACAACAAAGCATTACTATTTTCTAAAGCTGGCAGTTTATTCATAGGAATGTGATGACCACAATAATATCTGCTACAAAGCAATGGAAGTTTGCAGGCATCTTTTAACAGAGGAAACAGCACTGTGATTCATTGTCAGTTAGAAGCCTACAGGGAGATTCATGAGAAGATTCCATCAAGCTTTCACTAGATAACACTAGAGGTAACAGTTTAATAAAAATTCATTTAATTTTTATATTGCTGTTCAACAAAACCTTTTAATTACCTCACAACCATGCAGTTAAAATATACTAGAAATAATAAAACCTCTCAGAGTAATACATAATTAAAATAGTCAATCAAGTTTAGAAGGAATGTCTTCAGGTTTCTTAAAAAAGCAGATGAATCTGTGAACCTTCTACACAGCTCTCTAATGGCTGTGATAATGACGTACATTCCACTTACATGATTCCTTTTTGACTCTATAGACATTGAAGATGTTTATTTGCTTCCCATGAAGATGATACCAAGCTGAGTGGGGCTGTTGGCACACTTGAGGGATAGGATGCCATCCAGAGGAACCCAAACAAGATCAAGAAGTGAGACCATGGGAATATCATGAGGTTTAACAAGACCAGGTGCAAGGTGCTGCTCCGGGGCCAGGGCAAGCCACCATATCAATACAGGCTGGGGGATGAACAGATCAAGAGCAGCCCCGCTGGGAAGGACTTGGGGGTATTGGTGGATGAGAGGCTGGACATGACCTGGCCATGCGCACTTGCAGCCCAGAAAGCCAGACACATCAAAAGCAGCATGGCCAGCAGGTCGAGGGAGGTGATTCTGTCTCTCCACTCTGCTCTGGTGAGACCCCTGGAGTGCTGCATCCTGCTCTGATATCCCCGATATAAGAACCTGGACCTACTGGAACAGTCCAGAGGATGCCCATGAAGATGGTCAGAGTGCTGGAGCACCTCTCTTACAAAGACAGACTGAGAGAGCTGGGGCTGTTCAGCCTGGAGAAGAGGCTCTTTTATTTTATAACTCAATTTATTGCAGTTATTCAGTACTTAAAGGGGCCCTCTAAGAAAAATGGGCAAAAACGTTTTAGCAGGACCTCTTGCAATAGGACAAGGAGTAATGGTTTTAAATTAAAAGAGAAAAGATTTAGTTTAGATACAAGTTTTTTACAACAAGAGTGGTGAAACATTGGCACAGGTTACTCAGAGAGGTGGTGGAGGTCTCATCTCTGGGAACATTCAGTGTCAGGTTGGACAGGGCTCTGAGCAACCTGTTCTAGTTGAAGATGTCCTGTTCATTGCAGAGGGGGTCGACCAGAGGAATTTTAAAGGTACCTTCCAACCCCAGATATTCTATGATCTTATGATGCTATGATAAGTTATTTTAGACCCTGACTAGAACTTGCAAAAACATGAAAGCACCATCTGTTTAGCTAGAAAGAATATGGGTTATAGCATAGAACAGGAATGGAGGAAAAAGTCTCCTTATTTTGAAATTGTTGGCCAAATATTTGGAATTGAAGCACCTGACTTAGGACATTATTAAGAGCAATGAACCTTAACTGTTATAGAAATGCACCTTTTTCCATACACTGGTGTCTAGATCCTAGATATCTTTTGCCTGCTCTGTTCTCAGTACAGAACTACCAAGTGAGCAGCAAGGGGGCTGCCTCTTAAGGGAAGGTAAGCTGACAGCTAGGCAGCACAGGGACCTCTCTGACAAGGGCTCCATCCCATGGGGATCCAGAGTCAAGCCAGGGAGTTAAGAAAGCAAGGTCAGGACTGGCAAGGTACAAGGCAGGACTGGCAAGGTACAAGGCAGGCATGGCACACCCACAGTGCAGCTCAGTCAAGGACCAGGGACTGGGACATGAGCTCAGATGTGGCTCTGGAGCCAAAGAGTGTAGGGTGCACACATGGAGGCTCAGGGTGGGGCATCTCTCAGTTTTTTCTCACAGTTTAGCTGTTTTCACAGAAGCCTGGCCCAAGGTGCGCTGTAGCAGGGCAGACCCCAAGGACTGTGATGGAAGAGGGGAGAGATTGCACAAGAAGACTGAAAAGGAAGGTGCATACAGGCTGGTCAGGGCAATTAGACCCTGTTGGCGTACCCAGTGCTTTGATATCTCGAATGTATGTCAAAATGTAGTTTGAGTGATTACAAAGATGGGCAATAAACCTAAATCAGCAATTTCCTATGCTTCATGCATATATTTATCCCTAGAAATGAGGGAAAATAAAACGAGCAGCTATGACTTTTATTTCTGTCATAAATTTAAGTATTGCTTAAGATTCACCTAAGTTCCGATTTTAATTCTTTGGTGGCTATTTATAGTCTTCTTTCATGCATGAGCAGTTAGATAGAGCTATATGTCAGTGTTTAATTCTCCCTGTGACTAAATGATTATAATATAACTCATTCTCCGTGATACAGTGGTGTGTCCTACTGAATCTGCCAAGCGAAGTGCATGTCCACAGAGACAGATTAAAGCTGCAGAATCACAGAATTGTTTCATTTAAAAGGAACCTCTTGAGATCATCTGTTTATGTCCATTCGCATATCCTAAATTTGCTTTTGGACAGAATAATTGTAATCAATGATGTTCTTCTTTAGGAATACCAGTTTCTTGGTTATTTTTTGCCTTTGCAAGTTTCTTAGTTTTCTCTGCTTTTACTTCTATTCTTAGTTTTAATTTGTTCCCTGACCAATTAAAAGAATTCCAAAGTGTTTTTCACCTATACTAGGCACTCAAATGATGAACCATCCATCCACTGGCATAGTACACTTCCTCACAGAGTTATGATGATTTTCTCAATAATAATGCATAAAAATTTCCCACAAATTTTCATTCATATTTTCAGATGGATTCATATATTCATGTGCTTTCTCCTCTTGAGCTCACTTCTGCATACATTTGTGTAGATATACTGAAGAAATGTTAATTTCCAAGTTGTGCATACAACGATGTATAGAAGCAGAAGATTGCATTGACTGTGGAGGTACTTCTTGTACAAATGCTTGTATAATCTCTGAGCAGAATAAGCTACCATATTGCAAAGAGCAATGAATATATCTTTATTTTACATATATACACGCCCTGTTGAATTTTTTTTCTCTGTGTTCTGTAGCTTTCGCATCATGCTTGTAGAAAAATGAATTTGTATGAGTAAATTTAATAAGGAATTCTTGCTTTGCGGTGCTGTCTTTGGACAAATGTAAAAAGGCAAATGAGAAAAACAAACAATAGAAAAAGATGGGTACTGACAGCAACTGAGATTTGCTCAGTGGGTTAGAGCATGGTGCTAATAATGCCACGGGTGCAGGTTTGATCCCTGTACTGGGCCATTCAATTAAGAATTGGAATTAATGATCCTTATGGGTCCCTTCAACTCAGAATATTCTGTGATTCTGTAACTGAAGCCAGGGTTCGTATTTAGGAGATGTTAAACTGGCATAATTGAGCTCCATCCAACCCCACTGTGAGGCAGCTTTGAAATGCCTCCTTCTCCATCCTCCATGTGAGGTCCTATGACAACCCATTACCCTCTTCATATCCACCAGCTGCTCCCTGGGCAAGGAGAGAAGCACTGCCAGAGTAGAGGGATTAGGCAGATGACAGCTCAGTGCAGAAACACAGATAAGGGAAAGAGGTGCAGACAATTCAGACCAATGAAAAACAGAATTAGCAAAATCATAAAAGACTCATGAGATGATAGCACAGGAGTTATATTACAGATACAAGGCTTGAATGTGCGATGCAGTGACTGGTGTGATGATAGCAGCAGCTATTAACTATGGCCTAATTTCACATTGTATAGACTCAGAACTGTGACCCCACTGTAGTATCAGTTACCCCACCAGTAACAGCTGGTTTTGCCCTCTGTACAGGCACTTCACGTCAGTACAGCCAAGGGTTTTCCCAGACTAAAGCAAGTCAGGCTGGGAAAAAAAGACATACTAGAAGAAGCAAGAGTTTTATCAAGTTAACTCAAGGACTTTATTACTCTCCTACCTTATGTTTTTGTAACCTTTTACACATGCAATACAACCCTCAAAATGTCCAAAAGTTTTCCAGTGGGTATATTTATTTGCACACAGAACATCATTGTATTCTTCATCATTAACATCATACAAGGATCCCAGTAAACACACCAAGTATCCTCATGCGTTTTTACATGAAAAATTTAGTGAATGATATCACACAGCAATGTTAACTAATTACATTTTTAATTATTCTCTGAAATTAAAGTTAGTTATATTTAGAACTTATTTAATTAAAATAGTCGAACTATATTTCATGTGCCTAATGTAGATATTTTCAGAACTTCCCGCTCTTTGCTCCACCACAGACATAATTAACAGGAAAGTTTTCAGAGCATTTTCAAGAAGAAAAGACAAAATATCTTTTCCCTTTCTAATGATAACAGAGGCCTCAGCTCCCTGCATGCTTAAAGTGGGTAGGTAAGGAATGTTTATTATTCAGCACGATATGCCACAGTGACATTTCTTATCATTACAGCACTGTAGGACCAGAGGATTCATAAATAGTATTTGCCTCCTGGCAACTTTATTCCATGATAATATCCTTTTGATGCTGGGGCTGTGCACAGCTGAAAGAACCCCCAGGCTATCTCTGTACTTCCAAAAGTTGGTATACTGATTCCTGGAGAAAACTAACTAACTAACTAACTAACTAAGAATTAATAAACAAAACATGGACCAAAACCAAGAGTAACCTTAATTACTGCATTCATTTGGCTGTAACAAAAGCAAAAAAAAGATAGCTTAAAGGTTACAAGAGATTAACAAATGGAGAATATTGGCTCACAGATTCTCTTCTAGCTGTGTATAATTACACTAAACCCCTGAAGATAACCATGAAGCACTTCAAAATTCAGGACTTATTATTCAAATAATACAAAGCCTGCTTTCCTGAAATTCTGAATCCACATGGCTCTTTCTGAAGACAGGTTTTGACTTGCTTGACGTCTTTGAAAATCAAAAATATTTTGTATAAAATCCCTTTTAGTGTTGCAAAGACAGAGACCTTTTCAAATCTTCCATTTGTCTTGACTTCAAAACTGACACGATTTATCACCATTTTCTGAAATGTTCAAACAGCTGCTAAAAGAAAAAGGGCAAGATTCATGTCCAAAGGTGCTCTAAGAAAAAGGACCGGGAATGGAGAAGTGGCAGACCAGGAGCTGTTGCAGGAAATGAAGCAGTGGTGGAATGAGCCGTGAGGAGCCAAGCCAAGCTGAACACTGCCAAGCACAGCTGTCCAGAAAAGCAGGTGATGCAACACAGACAATCTAGTTTTGGGCGTTTGTCCGTCGTTGTTTTTTGGTGTCTCAGGCTCGGGGATGGGAAACACTAGTGGCAGGAATGGCCACCATCCAGTCTTTGTCCCGGTCACCGCACGGAACTAAGTTGAGGTGGTGAACAACTTTTTATGGGGAAAGCACCTTTTCTTTCTGCATACTTTTGTTCATAATAATGCAGCTGTTACTGCACATTCCTCACTCCACTGGTGTTTGTTTTCAGTAAATTGTTATCTCAACCCACAGCCTCTGCCTTTGTCCCTCTCTTGCCGGCAGGGGCGGTGGGAAGGGGAGTGGCTTATTTGGAACTTAATTTCGGACTGGTTTAAACCACTACAGGCCCCTTCTAACAAAGATACGGGAAGTGGTCGAGACATGATCCCAGACTGCCTTGCCATGAAGCACCCACAGAAACTCTGTAGCTGGAAAGACTGTAGTGTCCTTGGAGGGACTCAGAGTGTGAAATCCCAGCCCCCAAAGGCCACAGTGCTTGTCTCGGTTTAAGACAAAATTGGGAGGAATGCTCTGGGAGGAACGTCTCCTCTATAGAAGGCAGGTTACAGCCACCCCTTCCCGCCAGGTTTGGAAAGAATTTTCCTCGGAGGAAAGTGAAAGAAAAAAACCTATTTATTTAACAAACACAGGGCACGCAGGCATGGGAAAAGAATAATAACAAATAATAAAACCTCTTGCTGTGGAGAGAACCTGGGTAGATTTCAGAGTCCTTTCTGTGGGTGTGGCTTTCTCCTCTTCAGAGCTGGGTCAGCTTGGGCCCCTCTGGGCCGAGGTGTGAGGTCTCCCGGCCGATGTTTTGGTGCTGTTGAACAGTCCAGAAGAGAAGAAGAAGAAACCGAAGTTCCAGGAAAAACTCCTTGCTTTAGCTAATGACCAAAAAACTATCTAGAAAGCAGGAGAATGCCACTCTCTTCCCTGCTGCAGAGAGCTGAGCAGCCGGGCAGGAGAAGCCATCGAGCTTATCTGTGTTTTGAACACAGAGGCGAAGGAATTCCACCAGCTCTCCCCCCTCTCCCTTAGCTAGCTTTGAAGGCAGAGAAAGGCACAGGATTCATGTCTGAGCATAGAGCAGGCGATAGGGGATACACATCATAAAGTCACCCCAAGACAGTGCTACAACATAGCGCTGGCCTAAATGGGGCCAGGGTTTTATATTGGCTGTAGAAGGCACCTGCCAAAGTAAAACATTGTGTGGTTACACACAGCTTAGCAGCTGCTACCCTCCAGGAAAGAAGTGTGTGTGCCTCCCTAACTGGCTATATAATTCTTGGATATAGAAGGATGTCTGTGTAACAAGAAAGGCTTTACAATGTGAGACTTAAGTATGTGAAAGTCACTTTGCTGCAGGTTCTTGGAAGGCCTTGTAAACTGTGAGGTGTGGTGACCACCCCAAACGCACCGAAATTAACTCTATAATTCTAGAAATTAACTCCAATTCTATACAAGAATTAACTCTATACAAGAAAACACTTCTGTTGTACTGCTGCTGATTTCAGAAGCAAGCATTTACAGTATTTAAAAAATAATTTACACAGAACATACTTTTATTCCATTTTTTTCCTCACATGAAAGCTAGCGAACAGCTGCTATTCATGCAAATACGCTTGTTCATGGGCAAGACAGGCTGCTACAGCTGATGACTTAAAATAAACCCCTGCATTTCCTGAAAACATTCTTTCTTACTCCATTAAGTATAGAATTGGCAGGGTTTTCTTTCCTTTTTCTTTTCTTTTCTTGGCAGTGTTTTGTCCCTAGTGAATATTAAGGTGCCTCCTCTCATGAAACAGAGGAGCAAATCAATGCAATGTCTTCATTTGTTGTCTACATTTGTGGCTATAGCAAACCTAAGAGTGTCTTGGGGCAGCCTCAAAGCTTGTTTTCTACTCAAAGAAAAATTGCACAAGACAAAAAAATGCCTCTGAGGTTTAATTATCCTTCTTGGTTACCTCTCACCAGAAAAAAAATGTACTGTAGCTCTGAGTTCTTCCATGACCAAGATACCTGTACTTGTTGCTTTTTTTCTTGCCAGTGGTAAATAGGTCTTTAAAAATGAATTGTTCCTCTTTCCTATTTTTTCCCCCCATACTCTCAAGAGTTTCTCCCTTCTGCACAGATGTGCAAATTTGGTGATGGAGCCTAGGAAAAAAATTAATCTAACGCTCCCCATGTCTGTTTTTCACTTGATGTATTTATGTTTTGATGCTTGATTTTTCACCTACGGGGATGGAAGTCTCAATTATGGAATGGTTTTCTGACCCCCAGTGTTCTCCCTCAACTGTTTCTTTCATTGGGCATCAAATTATTCTTTCCTTCTTGGCTTCCTTATTTCTTAACATTCTGCTAAAATAATACAAAAAACCCACTACATTTTTCTTGAAATTTAACGTGGCAGCCTTTCACCTGCCAAAACCATGCTAGTAAAAAGCTTCTATCATCTCATTTCTTGTGGAGTTGCCTCAATCATCTTAGGAATAAAACCGCTAGTGGGGCAGTTTAGAACAAGATATGTCCTCATTCTGTGATACTGTTGAGTGACTGGTACCTTCTGGTTCTTCTCCATCTGGTAGTTCTAAAATTTTTAATGAATGTACCTTATTTAACTACACATTTCCCACAGGATAACATTTCCTTTACCTGCATAAATGAAAAATGAAATATGAAAATTGACCCTGTCATGTTGTGAGGGTCTGATGCAGCATCTTTCACTCCCACGACATTTGTTATTCTAACTGACTGGAATCTTTCCAATAGTTCTGCACAATTTGAGGCTTTTGAAATTGCTATTTTTTCCAGCAAAATTATGCAAGGCCAGGACAGAGGCCTCATTAATGACCTGGAAAGGAAGTATTTATTTTTGACCAGCTTTCCGGCTGCTAACATAGGTTATGCTGTGGAGATGCAGGCTGTTGCACAGGGCAGGCATTATGAAATTGTGAAAGGACTGACCTCACAACCAGAAATCACCAAACATAATTACCCTGCATTTCTACAAAATAAATTCTGTGCAGTTTTATGAGGCAGAAATAATGGATATGTTTTATCCCACAGATGTACTGAGAGAGTAGTTGACTATGTCCTATGTGGTCGTTCGAAGAGTCAGGCAACAGAAGTCATAAGAAATAACTTTCTGCCATATTTTCCTTTCACACAGGGAGTTTTAATGGTAGAAGAGATGTTAATTAACTTTGTTCAGTAATATTTTTGCTCATACGCTTACTTGATTATTTTCACCTATAATACTAAATGTAGAGATAAGAAGAGATTTGAGGTTCTCAGCCCACCAGAATGATGATGAAAGACTAAAGCAAGTATCAGCTCAGGCTGATTATAGCAGGAAAATTAGGGTCTGGATTTTGAAACCTTTTCTTATCCTTTTTTTTTTTTTTTCTTTTTCTTTTTGGCCTAGAGCTAGTGGGGTCCTCTCCAACTACTTTTTACCTAATTGGTTTTTCACTACTTGTGGAATCATTCTGCTCTTTGCTGGATGATTTCCAGCCTCTCCCACCAGAAGTGGCTGAATTATATATGCATGGAGAGAGAAATGAAATTAAAATATCTGATACTGATGCCTTGAGGTGGCCACCTAAAAACAGAGACTAGACAAAAATAAGAGAATAAAAGTGGGTATTTGTTTGAAGGGCCTTCAAAGGTACACCCTGGGCAGTCAAAGGCTACACCCAAGATGGACCCCGGGCCACAGATTCTTCACCCTTTTATAAGTTTAGTGCATTTGCATATCAGGGTTAATTCTCCCTGAGGTTAATTATTACCTCAGTTAATGATGTG